>CM077163.1:170204120-170273084 GCA_039583875.1 Platanthera guangdongensis | reverse complement strand
GACGTCATAGCAAGTCTACACGCGTAGGAAGGCGACATATACTAGCTCCACGATCGTGGAAGAGACCGTCGAGGAGTGTGCAACTTAATTATTTCTATTTTGAAGGTGTTTTGAGTTTTTTGCAGACTGATTTTATTTCATTCTGTCAAATTTGGTTTTAGTTTTAGTTGGAACCGATTGGAACCGAACCGAACAGCATAGAACCGGACCGAACCGTTAGTAACTGGTTTGGTTTTGGTTCTTGTTAAACCGTAACCGGAACCGTTGACACGACGGTTCCAAAAATTATGATGGAACCGGAACTGAAACCGGAACCAGTCAAACCAAATAAGGTTTTGGTTCTAACTTGAAGAACCGTTATCTTAGCAGTTCTGTTCATAGTTTTAGTAGAACCGGAACCGAACCGGAACCGTGACAGCTCTAGCCACGTCCTTCTTAAGTCTTGGCCACCAGAACATCTTTTTCATATCACAATACATTTTTGTGCTCCCTGGGTGAATCGAGTACTGGGTATGATGAGCCTCGTACATCAATTCCTCCTGCAGTTTACCCACATTGGTGACGTACAGACGACTGCCCCTCCATAACAGTCGATCAACAACAACAAATTGGGAATTTGAAACATCCAAAGCCTCAACCATGAACTGCTTCATGTTGCTATCCAAGTACAGAGCCTGCCGAATCCTATCAGCAAGGTCATACTGCACCTCTGTCCAGTTCAATTGTGCTTCGGCACTCGTCTGCTTGTCAACACAAGAGATTGTTAATGCCTCCAAATCTCGAATCAAATGCTCGTCATGAACCAACAACCAATTGGCCTGTACGGGGGCCCTACGACTCAATGCATCCGCCACCGCATTGCATTTCCCAGGCACATAATGTAACTTGAATGTGTAGTCACCCAAGAACTCCATCCACCTCCACTGTCGCATATTTAGGTCCTTTTGATCCAACAAGTACTTCAGACTCCTGTGATCGGTATAGGTATCGACCTTCACACCGTACAAATAATGCCTCCACAGCTTCAGGGCAAATATCACAGTCGCTAACTCCAAGTCATGGACCGGATAATTCCTCTCGTGCACATTCAGCTTACGCGAGCCATAAGCTATTACACTCTCATGCTGCAACAGAACACAATCTAAGCCACTGTCTGAGGCATCACTGTAAATCTCAAAACCTTCGATCCCACTTGGCGAACATAAAATAGGCGTCGTGTTCAACCGACGTTTCAGTTCTTCGAAAGCTTGCACGCACTCCAGCGACCACACAAACTTTTGATCTTTCCTCGTCAAAGTCTTGAGGGGTAGCGTTATCCGCGATAAGTTCTCTACGAAGCGCCTGTAGTAGCCCGCAAGTCCAAGGAAACTCCGGACTTCTGCCACTGAAGATAACACAGGCCACTCTAGTATCGCAACTATCTTTGTCGGATCTACCGCAATCCCTTCTCCACTAACTATATGACCAAGGAATGCTATCGAGGATAACCAGAATTCGCATTTGGAGAATTTGGTATAAAGTGATTCCTCCTCAATGTCTCCAACACCAAATGTAGATGCTTGAAATGATTCTCGTCGCACTGAGAGTACACCAATATATCGTCGATAAAGACAATCACGAAGTGGTTCAGGTACTCTCTGAATGTTCTGTTCATTAAATCCATAAACACGGAAGGTGCATTAGTCAGCCCAAACGGTATGACGGTGAACTCATAATGCCCATACCATGTGCTGAAAGCTGTCTTGGGGATGTCACTTTCCCTTATCTGCAGCTGATAGTATCCAGATTTCAGATCCAACTTTGAGTACACAGTCGACCCCACCAGCTGGTCGAACAGATCATCAATCCTCGGTATCGGATACTTATTCTTCTTCGTTAGCATGTTCAACTCCCGGTAATCGATACAAAGTCATAAACTTTTGTCCTTCTTTTTAACAAAGAGGACCGGCGTGCTCCAAGGCGACGAACTTGGACGCACAAAACCTTGCTCCAACAGCTCTTGCAGCTGTACTTTCAACTCTGCCATCTCCTTAGGCGCTAACCGGTACGGAGAGCGTGACACAGGTTTTGCACCTGGCACCAGGTCAATGGTAAAGTCGATCTCTCGTTAAGGCAGGGCTCCAGGGAGATCGTAAGGGAACACATCAGGATACCCAGACACAACTGGGATACTGTTCGTACTAGGCTTGGGCTTCGAGGCCTCCACTTAAGTGAAAAACAGCTCTGCACCGGCACGAACTGCCTTAACCACCTTGAGATCAGACATCAAAGTCTTGCTCGACCCTTTCATGTTCGCAAATGTCGTCTCACGATCAGTTCCCAATTTGACCTCCTTACGGTTGCAATCAATGTATGCTCGCTTCTCCGAGAGCCAGTCCATCCCAAAGATCACGTCGAACTCCACTAATGGCAGTAGCGACGCTTGCAAGTCAAACTCTTGACTCCCGATCCGTATCTTTACGCAACAAACTCTATCCGCGCGCATTGAACACCCATTAGGCAACAACACATCCAATTTGTCCCTTGCCATCAAAGAAGGTACTCTGATGCGCGATATAAATCCTTCGGACAAAAAGGAATGCGAAGCTCCCGTATCGAACAGTGCTCTCGCCTGATAATCGAAAATTAAAACAAAGCCTAGCACAAGCAGTCGTAAGCTAAAGCGCAAAAGGTAACATATATATATAAAGTTAATCTGCTTTTAATTAACTCATACCTGTCATCACGTCAGTCTGCTTTATGGCCTCCTAAAGGCTAAGATTGTACACTCTAGGTAGGGCTAGAGCATAGTGGGATGTGGTTGACTCCACCGCCTTCTCCTTTTCCTCGTATGTTGCTCCAGGCTTCCTCTAGGACTTTGGACGTCCGCTCCGGCACTCTCGGGCATAATGCCCCGACTTTCCACAGTTATAACATGTGCCAGGGGTTCGACCTGTAGTTGCCCCAGATGCACCAGAAGAAGGGGCCGGACCTGAAGTCCTAGCCTTCTTATTCCACTTCTGGAACACAGATTTTGAGGAGTTTGACATCTTGAACTCCGACTTCTTCGCACTCAAGTCCTTCTTCTCTTGGACTCTCTTCAGATCCTTCTCCAAAGATCAGGCTGTATTGACCAGGGTTAGGAACCTTGCGTCATAGGCTCGGAGAGTAGTAGCTGATGAGTCCACTTTATATACCTATTTTCGACTCATCTGGGCTAGTTTTCACACGGTTGCACTTCACTTTTAGTTCATTATCATATATATATTTCATCCTGTCTTTATTTCCATAGTAAGTGCACATTTATGCCCGTGGTTGTGTTTTGTGTTATTCTTTTAGTCTGTACTCCTTTTTGTTATTGTCTGGAATGTCTGCACAGATTAGTGATGGTTTTTCCTTTCGGTACAGGGGTCGTGTGCGTGTTCCGGGATGGTTGTGAAACAGGAATACTGCGCACGATCATGGGATCTACTACGCACGACCACTGGTCGTGCGCCCCCGATCGTGCGCACTACTCTACGTTTTCTATAGAATCAGCCTGGGGTAAGCGCACGATCACTGGACATATTGCGCACGACCACCGGTCGTGCGCCACTGATCGTGTGCATTGATTCCTCTTTTCTGGAGTCCTGTCTGGGTAATCGCACGACCATTGGACTTAGTGCGCACGATCACTGGTCGTGCGCCACTACTCGTGCGCATTATCCCAGTTCTTCTTCCTGATATTCCCTGCCAGTGCGCACGAGCATAGGACATAGCGCGCACGACCACTGGTCGTGCGCCTGTGATCGTGCGCATTGTTCATTTCTGCTTTTCTATAAATAGTGCAGGTCTCGCCCTAATCCAAGAGCCGCACGAAGATCCGCAGATCGCTCGCCTCCTCCGCCGTTTTCCGCTTTCTCACCGTTCCCCTTCATCTTCCACCCTAGGGAGGTGCTCCGGGCAAGCTTTCACCGCCAAATCCAAGTCGGAGCTTCCTCTCGGCCTCCTCCTTCATCCGTGAGCTTCAAGTAGAGTTTTGACGCCATAGCCATCAAGCAAAGGAAAGCTAGCAAACTTCGTCCGCTATCGTGAGACGAAGAAGACGGACCATTGGAAGGTGGTGACAGCCCTTCTCTACCCCGGAAGCAGTTGAGGACCGAGCTTGGACGCGGAATGACAACCCGACGATTCCAACCGTGAATCCTCAGCAAGACTTCGGATTCGGTCGATCTCTGTCTTGTTCTTGCTTTATTGTTGAATATTGGTGTTTAACTTTATTTATATTGATGAAGAATGCTTAGTTTGTAAAACGTTTATATTCATTCATGTCTATGTGATTTTGTGTATTTTCGTTATTTACTTGAGGTGCGCCTATTTGTCCATCCACCATCCATCCATTCTTGTCGCACTAGCAATTGCTAGTGGCGTGCGTTGCGAATAGGTGCTTACGACCCTCATTCTGCCATTCTCACCACCTCATCCGCGAGCCTACTCTTCCATCCGCCTAGCGATTCGGTGCATAGCAGCCCGACTAGTCTTCCATCCCGCCTGGCGAAGCATCGCATAGCGGCGTTGCATAGGAGTAGTTGATAGCTTTTTATTTTCTGTTTCTGCAACATCAAAACCTCCCCTTAGTTAGCTCCGACCTGAGGACTTCAATCTCAAGTCCTCCTCGAAATTAACTCCACCTTACTGTGTTCCTTGTGAGATCGATACTTGGGAAAACCCCCATTTTATATTACTTGTGCGACCGGTTCACTGTCGTGATCTTATAGCATCAAGTTTTTGGCGTCGTTGCCGGGGAACACAGTCGTGTGAGTTTTTGTAGTGGAAGATAAGAGATAGAAGCCCTTTTTCATTTGTGCATATCATTTTTTTTATTTGCTTTGTTTATTAGAATTATTATTTGCTTATTTCTTTTTCCCTTTTTCTGATTTTTGATTTAGATAGCAGATCCGTGCTATTTTTATTTTAGCTGTTTAGCACTTTTTCAGCATTTATTTTTGTTCGTGATGGATCCTGATGCTGAGTGTCGTATCCTTGACACTTTGTGCCAATCCATCGATGTCATTGCTGCTATGAACGTCGAGCATTGCATTCGGTGTTTGTTATGTCAAGGTGTGGGCCACATGTTGAAGGATTGCCCTCGTTTGTGCAAGCCTTCTCCCTCTGAGGGCGTGTTCCCAACAACCTCCCGTTCGCGGAATACTGTTGTGGACAGGCCTACCAGGGTGTTTCCTGGCCCATACACTGATATAATGCACTTTGCTCCTTCTTTACCCGTTGAGATTACTGAAGAATCTCTGGCCGCATACAGCTCTTTCATGGGTCCCTCGATCCCTTTTTACGAGCTTTCCTTGAGTGATGATCACTCTTGTGTTAGCCAACAAAAAGAGGAGCAGGAACTCATGGACAATCTTGTATGGGACGATAAGATTGTTCCGGTCGTCGACGGGGTGGCGTCTACGAATGATTTTGCGATGGGGCCTGCTCATTCAGTGCTTGATTTTGAGAGCATCCTTGCCCCTCCGCAATTTTTGTCGGATTGTGCTATTCCTCCATTTTCTTGTGAGTCGGTTGATGACGCCGTACTTGTTGATGATTCGGTGCCCGAGGTTGCGCCGAAGTGGGATGATGATTCCTCTATCCCGACGGAGACGGTGGATCTTCGGAATATTTTTACGCACCCCGGTGGGATGAGGAATACCCTCTTTCCGATGCAGAGGTTTGCACCTCCTTATTGGATGAGGTCGTTCCTCTTACCACCGCGGACCTCGAGTTCTCGGATTCCCCTCGGTACGACTCGTATGATACCGACGATGATCTCTGCTTGGATCCTGCTGAGAGTGATACCGGGATCACTCTCCCATTTTCTGATTCTTTTAGTTCTTCTTCTCTTTTATTACTTGATCCCCCTTCTTTATCTGAGCCTGTGCAGGATGAGTCTCCACAGGTACGTTGGGATGACGATGAGCTTTGTGCTGATGCCGTTGCCATCGCCTCCTGCGGGCCTGTGATAGACGATACCTTGCTAGGCAAGGATTTTTTTGTGATAAGATGAGCGAGGACCAGTGCTCCTCCTCTTCTTATTTCCTATTTCCTCTACCTGTGTTGGGCAGGTATTATTATTTAGGTAGAGGGGTAACTGCTCTATCACCGTATCGGTACCCGTTACCGAAACGGATTTTGGAACAGTTACCTGTGCACTTTTTATTTCATAGGCCCATTAGCTAGAACTGTTTAGAATTTAATAAGTCGTGCTAGGATGACAATAACCCCAGTACTTATCTTTCATTTTTTGCAGTTTATTTTTCTTGTCTATTTTTAGTTTTAGCATTTCCTTTTTGTATATTTTGTTTTGTTTTTGCGGAGCTCACCTCTGCAGGTATTCTTGGAAAATTGCATTGGCAGGGTTCTGATTCTTCGTATGGCGGGCCTGCTTCAGGTTTCCACGCGTCTTCTGATATGCTCACTAGCTGAGCATTGGGTAACCTCTTCCCTTAGCTCTGTATGATTTTAATTTCTCTATCTTATGATTTGTTGCTTAGTTTAAGTCTGGGGGAGAGATCTGTTACCTTTTGCACGTGCACATCTCATGTGCATACTAAAAGCCTTTATAGTTTTATTTTGATTAGTTCATTGCATCACACACCACTGCACCCACATGAGCGCGTGCTTAGCTGTTAGTGTGCCGCGAGTTAAACTTATTTCTTCGTTAGATTTGGGAAAAATATGGTGTTGGCTTAGGATTGTGAGACGGAGTAAAATGTTGGCCTTGTTGTGTTTCTAGTCAACTGCTCTCGTCCCGTGTAGAAATTTGAGTAGATTTAATTTTTCTGGATGCTTTTAGTTTTATATTTTTCTAATTGTGTAAATACTTTTTATTCTACTCAAAAGTTGGTGAATCCGGTGTGAATCCGACGGTAGCTTAGGGATGTGTGTAGACGGCCATTAGATTCGTATTGCTCGAGTCGGGAGGATGGATAGTCTTTCTCGTTGGCTAAGAACTTGCCCCAAGCTATTCTTGAAGCATGGGTATAGGTTAGTTATGCATGAGTGTGATGTAGGTCATCATTTTGGCCTGGTTGAGCTTTGTACCGTTCCTAACGTCTTATCCTCGCTAGCCCTGTTGTGCCTACCCCTTCTTTTGATTCAGCTCCACTTTCATTCACCAAAGCCCCATAGCCTATCCTAGTCGCACTCTCAAGTTGAGCTTTAGTGTTACATTTTAGTGTTGGGGTGTGATGTGGTGATTTAACTTGTGATTATGTGGATGTGCTCCAATGTTATATTTGCTGAATTATGAAAATAAAATGAAGAAAAAGAAATAGAAAAATATTTGTAAAGAAAAAGAAAAAGAAAAAAAAAGTGAAAAGAAAAAGTTTAAATTGAAAATCTTTTTGGAGATGTGATTATTTTTGGAGTAGGCTGTGCACACACCCATATGTAAAAGTTAAGTTTGGGGTGTGTTGTACCCGCATATATTTTGGTTAGCTGATGGATTCCCTTCATACTAGCTCCTTTGGGTTAGGTGCATAGCCTTCTTGTTTATCCTTGTTTACCTCACCAAAACCCAAGCCCCATCTCTTCACCTAAAGTCCTACTGATTCGTGTGTGAACCAAACCAGTGCCGTGGAGAGAATGCGAAAGGGCAAGCATATGGTCACCGACATTGGTGGATTCCTTTGGAGGTTATCCGGAGCCCCGATCTTTGGCAATGCTCGCCTAGCGATTAGTCTACTTTCTCCTTACGCATGACCGAATGATTCACCGTGATTCCATTTTTGAGTAATAATAAAATTTTGATACGTCATGTGAAAAGTATAAACTATTTAGTATACTTAGAAATGTCTTCTATTATATTTTTACGCACGCGAGCATGCGACTTCGCGTGGTACTTCGTATCGCAATTTCTTTGTTAACTAATATTTTTCCCTATCTGCTTAGATTTTGTTTGCTCGGGACGCGCAACTAGTTAAGTCTGGGGGTGTGATGAGTCCACTTTATATACCTATTTTCGACTCATCTGGGCTAGTTTTCACACAGTTGCACTTCACTTTTAGTTCATTATCATATATATATTTCATCCTGTCTTTATTTCCATAGGAAGTGCACATTTATGCCCGTGGTTGTGTTTTGTGTTATTCTTTTAGTCTGTACTCCTTTTTGTTATTGTCTGGAATGTCTGTACAGATTAGTGATGGTTTTTCCTTTCGGTACATGGGTCGTGTGCGTGTTCCGGGATGGTTGTGAAACAGGAATACTGCGCACGATCATGGGATCTACTGCGCACGACCACTGGTCGTGCGCCCCCGATCGTGCGCACTACTCTACGTTTTCTATATAATCAGCCTGGGGTAAGCGCACGATCACTGGACATATTGCGCACGACCACCGGTCGTGCGCCACTGATCGTGTGCATTGATTCCTCTTTTTTGGAGTCCTGTCTGGGTAATCGCACGACCATTGGACTTAGTGCGCACGACCAATGGTCGTGCGCCACTACTCGTGCGCATTATCCCAGTTCTTCTTCCTGATATTACCTGCCAGTGCGCACGAGCATAGGACATAGCGCGCACGACCACTGGTCGTGTGCCTGTGATCGTGCGCATAGTTCATTTCTGCTTTTCTATAAATAGTGCAGGTCTCGCCCTAATCCAAGAGCCGCACGAAGATCCGCAGATCGCTCGCCTCCTCCGCCGTTTTCCGCTTTCTCCACCGTTCCCCTTCATCTTCCACCCTAGGGAGGTGCTCCGGGCAAGCTTTCACCGCCAAATCCAAGCCAGAGCTTCCTCTCGGCCTCCTCCTTCATCCGTGAGCTTCAAGTAGAGTTTTAACGCCATAGCCATCAAGCAAAGGAAAGCTAGCAAACTTCGTCCGCTATCGTGAGACGAAGAAGACGGGCCATTGGAAGGTGGTGACAGCCCTTCTCTACCCCGGAAGCAGTTGAGGACCGAGCTTCGACGCGGAATGACAACCCAACGATTCCAACCGTGAATCCTCAGCAAGACTTCGGATTCGGTCGATCTCTTGTCTTGTTCTTGCTTTATTGTTGAATATTGGTGTTTAACTTTATTTATATTGATGAAGAATGCTTAGTTTGTAAAACGTTTATATTCAATCATGTCTATGTGATTTTGTGTATTTTCGTTATTTACTTGAGGTGCGCCTATTTGTCCATCCACCATCCATCCATCCTTGCCGCACTAGCAATTGCTAGTGGCGTGCGTTGCGAAGAGGTGCTTACGACCCTCATTCCGCCATTCTCACCACCTCATCCGCGAGCCTACTCTTCCATCCGCCTAGCGATTCGGTGCATAGCAGCCCGACTAGTCTTCCATCCCGCCTGGCGAAGCATCGCATAGCGGCGTTGCATAGGAGTAGTTGATAGCTTTTTATTTTCTGTTTCCGCAACATCAAAACCTCCCCTTAGTTAGCTCCGACCTGAGGACTTCAATCTCAAGTCCTCCTCGAAATTAACTCCACCTTACTGTGTTCCTTGTGAGATCGATACTTGGGAAAACCCCCATTTTATATTACTTGTGCGACCGGTTCACTGCCGTGATCTTATAGCATCAGTAGCCTTATGTAATCCTGTAAACCCTCGTAGAACCGGTTGGTCTTACGCTCCTCATCAGCCAAAGTAGAGCTAGAATAACGACCCAACCGCTTAAACTCGTGGAGGTACTCATCCACGCTACTATCTCCCTGCGTCAGTCTCTGGAACTCATTCTCCATAGCGATCCTCTGAGCCGAGGGGAGGTATCTTGCAAAAAATAGCCTCAAAAACTCCTCCATCGAAACATCCGTGAGTTGCCTTCCAGCCAAGTGATGCAGCTCCAACCCTTCCCACCACAACCTCGCCTCTCCATCCAACAGGAAGGTTGCTATGGTGGTCTTTTGCCACTCCTCCGTTTCCGTGGCTGTCAAGACTCTCTTCACCCGAGAGTGCCAATCTTCAGTCTGGGTTGGAGTTCCAGTTCCCAAAAACACCGGAGGTTTAAAGCTCATTACATGTTTGAGCTACTTCTCTGTCGCTCTTCTAGGTATCAATAGCTCTACCACCACTTGTTCCACCCTTCTGGGTCCTGCTTCTCGAAGCGGTACCTGCTCCACTACAGGGGCAGGATGTTGCACTTGCGCTCCTTGATGGGCGTTTATCATTGCAAACACTGCTTCAGCCACCAGTCTAATGGTTTCTACTGAAGGAGGGGTTGCAGGCACATCATTAGGTGCACTGCTCTCCGCCGATTGCGGACGTTCCGACTGACCAACACCGCTCCTAGTCACCTATAATAGCAAAAACCCTCGATTAGGAGACAAACAGATTACTAAAAGCAATCATTGGAACACTCAGGTTCCTCAAAACAAGTGTATTTTCATTCCTAAGTGAACATTCATGGGTTTTTTTTCATGTTATAATGATGACACACATACATGTGCTCAACACCCCTTAAAAGAATTCGTCCACAAATTCAAATAAGCAAGACCAAAGCCATAGCTCAGATACCAAATTGTAACACCCCCATCCGTCACATTGGATATAACAGAAGGTCTGGCTGGCGCCCCACGCCATATACCACGAACAGCTAGTGGAGTTACATATTAATACCAAATTACTGTCAAAGGAACATGCGTCCTAACTCAGAGCATTCTAGCGGAAGATTTTTTAACACAGTTATAAAATCCCAAACCACAGCATGAATGTCCACTAAAAACCCCAAAGCAGGAATGAGCGTACAAATACACAAAGTACTTGACCTTATGACCTTACAAGAGTTTACTTTAAATAATAAATGTCTTCCAAAAATCGGCACGCAGGCCGGCCACCCATGAGCATAAAAGTAAACATTGACTTTTGGCCTTCGAGGGCCTGCACGGCAACCAGGGCTTCATCCCGCTACTTGCCACTAGGCTCCGCAGCACCTGCAATCAACATTTCACCATAGCGGTGGCAAACAAAACAACAGTCAGCTAAGGCTGACCAAATTATAACGACCCCACCCCTAAGTCAGGGCGTCGGTGCTCCTTCCCTGCATTTTATTAGTGTAGCAAAACAAGATAGTGAAAGTACAGTTTAAGCACACTTCACCACAGGCGTAGGCACGCACGGCCACACACCCCGTGCTCTCAGGGCATATTCTCGGTGAATCCAGTCCACCACCATTCCCATGACGGCAACATCGTGAGCATTTGAGTCTTTCCGGCCGACGCCTAAGACCCGCCATCTATGTCATCAGCAGGCCCCTTAAACCGAACCGCATAGAGCGGGAACGGTTCCACTCAACCCGTTGCTCTTATCGCCATGTCAATTTAAGTCATCAGCGCGGGTCAAGCTTCCCCGAAGCCCGAGTATCGATCATACAATATTACATAACCCATTTATGTACAAGTTGGCTCACAGGCCACCAAGATGGCAGAACCACGCATCTGCCCAGTTTTCCGGGTGCACCTTGGGGGTAGTTTCCAGGGCTCCCTGTTCTAATCTACCATGTAGAAAACCCGAAAACAATCATCGGCACAGTGTCTTCTCCGGCTATTCCTGCATAATGAAACATCACCGATCCAGACCAACTTGTCCGGTGTTGGGTACATTGGTCAAATGTACCTGATTTGAAGAAGCCTCACCCAACTCAATGATATACATCATAATATATTTGATGTATGTTAAGTTTACTTGTGCAGGTTAAGTAATCACTGGACTGAAGCAAAAAGTTTCTAAGTCCATGTGTCGACACCCAGAGGGAAAGTATCGACACTTATGAAAGCTTGTGTCGACACCCAGACAAGCAGTGTCGACACTTGGAGTCATTGTGTCGACACTTGGGATGCAGAGTCGACACCAGACAGAAAGTGTCGACACTTGGAGCTGTGTCGACACTCAGTGAAGAAAAGTGCAGACAGAAAGTGTCGACACAAGGAGCTGTGTCGACACTCAGTGAAGCTGTGTCTACACCAGAAAGTGTCGACACTTGGAGCTGTGTCGACACTCAGCAAAAGACTGCAGAGACTAAGTTAAAGTGTCGACACCAAGAACAATGTGTCGACACACAACAAGAAGAGTCAAAATATTCTAAGTACAAGTGTCGATACTAAGGGAATGTGTCGACACTCAGCTGAAGTCTCGACATAAGAATCAAGTGTCGACACAAGGAGCTGTGTCGACACTCAGCAAGTATCAACATAGGAGACTATGTGTCGACACCAAGAAGCAGTGTCGACACTTAACAGATTCAACACAAGAAGTTGTGTCGACATAAAGGTGATGTGTCGACACTTAGAGGAATTCAGCTAAAGATAGAAGATCAAGTACTTGTGTCGACACTCAATTTCAGTGTCGACACTTGAAGAAGAATCTGTGTCGAGACATACAAGAAGTTGTGTCGACACCTTGTAGACTTGTGTCGACACTTACACAGCATGTGTCGACACTTGGACTATAAGTGTCGACACTTAAAGACAGAAAGTCTCGACACTTTCAGACAGTTAGAGATTTTCAAGAAATGACTGGATGACTTGACAGCTGCCGTTCCAGCCGGTCTACAGCACCTGTCAGAGATATCAGAAGTCAGTTATGGACCGGACCAGCCGGTTACCATGAAGAATGCCTATAAATAGGCACCTATAGTTTACAGAAACTGTTGTTGAGGTTGATCACATTATTGAAGAACAAGTTATAAAAGTGGTACATAGAGTATCAACACAAGAAGATCTTGCAGTCCAAGTGCAGATCTAAGAAGTTGGAGAGAGAGGGCTCCATCCAAGAAATCAGCCTCTGGAACTAGGCTGAGAAGAAGGATTCAGATTCATTCTGGATCTTAAGTGGCAGAGGTCAAGGAACAACTGCAGGAGGATTCAGTCTTATTCAGTTCTACTCAAGAAGCTTTGAAGAAAGCTAAGTCAGATTGAATCCAGCTGAGTTCTTCCAAGAACTCATCAAGAAACTCTCAACTCCCCTCTTTTATTTCTGAGTTGTTGAGTTAATATTTGTAATACATTTTTAACTTGTAGGATCCTTTGGATCTGAGTGAATTGTAAGCCTATAATTATAAAGGCTGAGGGTAGGGCTTGAGAGCCTGAGTGTAGGAGATTGAGATCTCTGAGTGTAGGCCTTGGTTGGCTGAGTGTAGGCCTTGATTGGCTGAGTGTAGGCCTTTGTGGCTGAGTGTAGGCTTTGGGATAGAGCTGAGTTGTAAGGCTTTGGGCCTGAGGTGTAGGAACCAATTTGGGTTCTGAGACAGTGGAGGAGTTTGGCTGAATCTAGTACACTGCTAGATAGGCGAAGGGGGAAAGTGGATGTACCCATATCTTGGGGAACCACTATATACCACTGTGTACTGTGCTGTGCTGTGATTGTTGCTGTGTATGCTGTGTGTTTGCTGTGATAGAATAGTTAGAAATCTGTGATATTAACTGTTGGCTGCCATTAAAGTTTAAAACGGATTAGGTCACCTATTCACCCCCCCCCCTCTAGCTGTTTAGGTACCATATCTTACAAGTGGTATCAGAGCCAGGTTCCTCAAAAAGGACTAACAGTCTAAGGAGATCCTGTTTGGCAGATTCAGTATAAGTCAGAATACAGCTTCAAGAAAATCAAGAACCAAGGGTTCCTCTGAGAATCACTAGGAATTGAGTTCCATGAAATTACCCATATGCAGGAAAGAGATCTTTGGGATCTGGAAGGAAAGGGTAAGGCTGTTTATGGAGGCCTCAGACCCTAGAATCTACATCACAGTAAAGGAAGGGCCTTATGTGCCCATGAAGATTTCAGTGTTAGATGCAAATCAGAGGACTCCAAAGGATTTCTCTGAGATGACTAAGAATGAGATTGTCCTAGCTACAATGGACAAAAGGGCACAAAACATTATTGTAAGTGTCATAGATGATGCAACATTTCAGAATCTTATACACTGTAAGACAGCCAAGGAAATGTGGGACACTCTTATAGTGTATATGGAAGGATCTGAAGAAGTGAGACAAGATAGAAAATCCTTGCTAAATCAGGAATATGAGAGTTTTAGACAAGAAAAAGGTGATAGCATCACTGAGTGCTACAAGAAGTTCTACATAATAGTTAATGAACTCATGTCTTATGGAAGAGAGTTCAGTAACTATGAACTAAATGATAAGTTCCTAAGGTCCCTAACCAAAGATTGGGACACCAAGATCTGTGTCATTAGAGAAATGGCTAAGTTGGGAGAAATTCCTCCTCCTACACTGTTTGGCAAGTTGTTGTCATATGAAATGCAATTGACAGTGAGGAAAGAGGAGGAGAAGTCAACAAGAATTGAACACAAGGAAAGATCAGTTGCTTTCAAGACAGAAGTTCCCAGAAAGTGCAGGAATAAGTCATCAACTCCACCACCAGAGGTAGTTGAATCAGAATCAGATGAGTCAGTCGGCACAAAGACTAAGAGTAGTGAAAGTGATGAAGACTTTGCTGCCTTCACTAGACACTTTTAGAAATTCTTGAAGAAGAAACAATGGAGGTCAAGAACTTCTACTTCTAAGGGAAAGGAAGTCTTTTATCAAGAGAAAAAGCCTTCAAAGAAAGACAGGAAGAGGACAAAGTCAAGCAAGGCAACTGGATCTAAGATAGTGTGCTATTGCTGCAATAGACAGGGCCATGTTATTGTAGATTGTCCTGAGAAGAGAAAGGAATCTGGTGACAGGAAAAAGGCTCACTTCAAAGGCAAGAAAGAGAAGTCTTTTGTTGCCAAGAAGGAGAAGACTCTATCAGATATCTACTCTTCAGAAACTGAGTCTGAGGCTGAAGCCTACATAGGGTTGTTTGCTAAAGCAGAAGAGGAAGAATTCATGCAGTTAATGGAGTCTATTTATGAACAAGAAGATAGTCATTGCCAAGGGCTAATGGCTTTGACAGAGAGTGCCAAAATCCTGGAGCAGCCAGGACCCAGTAAGGTACAAGGTTCAAGTTCAAGTTCAGTTTCTTGTTCTAGTTCAGATTCAGATTCTTCTTCATCAAGTGATGAGAATGTATCTGAATCTGAGGGTGATATTCATCAGCTTATAGATGAATATAAGGTGCTGTTGCAAGCTTACAAGAAAAGCAAGTCCCTAGCCAAAAGTCAGGCAAAGGAAATTGCTAATCTTAAAGCTGCTGCAACAGATTCTGAGAAGCAATTTGATCAAAAGCTGAATGAGATAGCCAGGCTGAAACACATAACAGTGATTCAGATGGGGACTATCACTTTTAAGAATGATCAAATTAAGAGTTTGGAGATCAATCTTCAGAAGGAGAAGGACTTAGTTGCTAGGTTTTCTAAACCTAAGTCAGTGTTACCTTTAATTGATGATTTTGTTCATCATAAAGGCAAGGATGGACTGGGCTTTATTAGACCTGCAAGGACTGAGCAGTCCAAGTCTAAGTCCAAGGGCAAAGCCCCAGCATTCAACAAGTCTGCTGTAGATAAGACAGCAAAGGCTGTACCTAAGCAAAGGTACAATAAGTTTGAATGCTGGTGCTGTGGCAAGGTTGGCCACTTTGCAGTGGACTGTTGGCACAATGTTAGTGCCAAAGTGAGTAGCAAGCTACCTGGTGGAAAGCCAGTAGGTAGTTTTGTCAAGTTGCAGACTAACAAGTACCAAGGACCCAAAAATTCTTTGGGTTCTAAGGTCCATTAATCTGTTTTGCAGGAAAGTCCAAGTGGCCATACCCCAACATGGTACTTGGACAGTGGATGTTCCAGACATATGACTGGAACAAGAAGATTACTAAAGGACTACATTCCAGTAAAAGATGGCCCAAAAGTAACCTTTGGTGGTTCTGAAAAAGGAATCATCAAAAGATTTGGTAACATTTCTACAAACTTAGTTACCATTACTCAAGTGGCTTATGTTAAAGGGTTAAAACACAACCTAATAAGTATAAGTCAACTAAGTGATGTAGGGTATGACATCTCATTTGTTAAAAATGGTTGTCATATCAAGAGGTCAAGTGATCAAGAGATCATTTTGACTGGATATAGGAAGAGGAATGTCTACTGCCTAGACATTATGATTGAGAACAATGGTTCTCCAGTTTGTCTTGTAGCTGATGAGATAGTCTCTCATTGTGTCAAATGGCACAAGAGGCTTGCCCATCTTAACTACAAGACTATTAGCAAACTCTTTAGCAAAGAGTTAGTGAGGAATGGTCCTCAAGTTAAGTGTGTTAAAGATGGTATTTGCTCAGCTTGTCAAAAGGGCAAGCAGACTAAATCCACCTTTAGAAGCATAGAGAACAAAGATACTGTGAGGTGTTTATACCTCTTGCATATGGATCTCTTTGGTCCAATGCCAGTTCACAGCTTAGGTAGGAAGATCTATACCTTTGTAGTTGTAGATGACTACTCAAGGTTTTCCTGGGTGTTCTTCTTAAGACAGAAATCTGAAACACCTAGTGTCTTCTATAGCTTTGTCAAGCAAATTCAGAATGAACTAAATAGTACAGTGGTCAAAATTAGAAGTGACCATAGTACTGAATTTCAGTCTGATAGCATGACAAAACTGTGTGAAGACTTTGGGATATTTCAAGAATTCTCTTCACCTAGAACACCTCAGCAAAATGGCATTGCTGAGAGGAAGAATAGAACCTTGATAGAGGCTGGTAGGACCCTACTAAGTGATACATCACTGCCAGAATATTTCTGGGCTGAAGCAGTTAATACTGCATGCCATGTTATAAATAGGGCTACCATCACTAAAAGGATTAACAAGACCCCCTATGAAGTTGTGAAAGGCAGGAAACCAAACCTATCCTATTTTAGGATCTTTGGTTGCAAATGCTTCATACTTAATAATGGAAAGTCTTACTTAACTAAGTTTGCTGCCAAGTCCCAAGAGGGAATTTTTGTTGGGTACAGCAATAATAGTAAGGCTTATAGAGTCTACAACTTGACTACACAAGTTGTAGAAGAATCAGTGCATGTAGTTTTTGATGAGACTAAACTTGTTAATAATGAGTTGTCTAGTAGTGTATGCAGCCCCACAGGTTTGACAAAGAAAATGGACAAGCTTACTATAGAAGAAGTGTCTGCTGCAAGACAGCAAGTAGAAGACAGTAGCTGTTGTCCAGGGGGAGAACTACATGTGCCAATTGCTGAAGAATTACAAGGAGTACAGCATGATGCAGATGCTGAAGTGGTTCAACCAGAAGTTAGGATGCCTCCAGCCCACAGGCATCTTAGAGATCATCCAGTAGAGCTGATTATTGGAGATCCAAGACAAGGAGTTCAAACAAGGAGCAGAAATCAGAATGTTGCAATCTATTTCAGTTTTCTGTCTCAAGTTGAACCTAAGAAATTTGAAGAAGCAATACAAGATCCACAATGGACTGAAGCAATGCAAGAAGAGCTTAATCAGTTCAAGAGGTGCAAGGTCTGGGAATTAGTTCCTAAACCTAAAGACCACAATGTAATAGGAACTAAGTGGATCTACAGGAATAAGATGGATGAACAAGGGGTCATCATTAAGAATAAGGCTAGACTAGTTGCTAAAGGATATAGGCAAGAAGAAGGTATTGATTTTGATCAAACCTTTGCTCTAGTAGCCAGACTGGAAGACATAAGGATGTTCTTGGCCTATGCAACCTATCAAGGATTCAAGGTATACCAAATGGATGTCAAGTCAGCATTCCTAAATGGTAATCTTAAAGAAGAAGTCTATGTGGAGCAGCCTTCAGGTTTTGTTGATCCAACTCTACCTCATCATGTCTATAGACTTAGGAAAGCTTTATATGGGTTAAAGCAAGCCCCTAGGGCTTGGTATGAAACCCTATCTAGTTTCCTCATTGAGAACAAGTTCTCAAGGGGGAAAATAGATAAGACTCTATTCCTTAGGGAATCTAGAGGCAAAGTTATACTAGTCCAAATATATGTAGATGACATTATATTTGGGTCTACTGAAAGCAGCCTTTGCAAAAAGTTTGCAAAACTGATGCAAGGTCAGTTCGAGATGAGTAGTATGGGAGAGCTGAAGTTTTTCTTGGGTCTCCAAGTTAAACAGACTGAAAGTGGTTTGTCCATATGTCAGTCCAAGTTCACCCTAGAACTCATAAGGAAGTATGGTATGGATTCATCCAGCACCATGAAGACTCCTATGGGGTCAAGTATGTCTCTTAGCAAGGATGATGCAGGGAAACCTGTAGATGAAACCTTGTATAGAGGGATAGTTGGCTCCCTATTATACTTGACTGCTAGTAGACCTGACATCATGTATGCTACATGTGTTTGTGCCAGGTATCAAGTCTGCCCTAAAGAGTCTCATTTGACTGCAGTCAAAAGAATATTGAGATATCTAAAGGGCACTCCCTATCTAGGCCTCTGGTACCCTAGGAATGGAGATTTTGATTTAACAGGTTATACAGATGCAGACTTTGCAGGATGCAAAGAGGATAGAAAGAGCACTACTGGAACCTGTCAATTCCTAGGTGGGAGACTAATTTCATGGAGTAGCAAAAAGCAAACCAGTGTGGCTATCTCCACAGCTGAGTCAGAGTATGTGGCTGCAGGAAGTTGCTGTGCTCAACTTCTGTGGATTCAACATCAGCTAGAGGACTATGGATTTCAGGTAAGTAGAACTCCACTTTTCTGTGATTCTACAAGTGCTATTTCAATAGCTAATAACCCTGTATCTCATAGTAGAACTAAACATATTGAGATTAAATATCATTTTCTTAGGGAGCATGTAGAAAGAGAAGATATTTTACTTGAATATGTAAAAACTGATAATCAGATAGCTGATATGTTTACTAAGCCCCTAAAAGAAGCTAAGTTCAATAGATTCAAAATTGAACTAGAAATGATAAACTTAGAGTAAGTTTACAGAATTAAAATTGGCTAAGTAAAAAGGTGTCGACACATAGACAAGTCTATGTCGACACAGAATAGTGGTGTCGACACTTCAGGAAAAAGGTGTCGACACATCTAGGATGTTGGTGTCGACACTTTAGAATATTAGTGTCGACACATGTCCAGTAGGTGTCGACACATCCAAAGTGGTGTCGACACTTATGTTTTACTCAGAATTTTCTAAGTAAAGTCTCGACAATGTGTCGAGTTATGTTGTGTCGACACATAACCAAGTGTCGACACATAAAATCTGTTGACTAAACTTGTGTCGACACATATGTGTCGAGACATTATAAGTCAGTGTCGACACTTATTGCCAGTGTCGACACATTTTAAGTTAGCTGTCCCGCCTGTTCATCTTCAAAATCAGAGAGGTATAAATAGGGTTCTGTCTTTGTTTGTCGACACGCTTTCAAAGTTTCGAGACCAAAACTACTGTGTCGACACCTCTCTTTTCTAAAGACAAATTCAACAAACCATAATGGCTCCTAAGCTTGAGGAGAACGTTAACGAAGGATATGAGCTTGTGCGCGGCGCGTTTGAAGAAGCAGATCAAGAAATCCAGGCAGTAGTAACCCTAGTCGCCGATTCTGGATTAGAATACTTAGTTTCAGAACCTACTAAGATATGGAAGAAGGAGGTGCTTGAATTCCTTAATGGAGCTGCAGTAGATGAATCTGGATACAGAATCAAATCCAGAGTTCATGGAACTAAGGTCAAGGTTTCACCTAAAAATCTGAGGAAGGTGCTACAGCTATCAAGAACTCCAGATGAAGAAGAAATTACTGCATCCAAGACCAGGGAAGCTCTTACCTGGTGTGGACTTGATCCAAAAATGAAGATTGGTTCTGTATTTAACAGGAAAGGCATGAACAGCCAAGGCAAATTCCTGTCTGAGATTGTGGGGAAGGTGATATTAAGCAAGCCAGGAGGGCATGACAGAGTGTCTGCCTCTATGTTTGGAATCATGACAAGGATAATCTTCACTCTGAAAACCGACTGGTCTATAGTGGTTTATGAGAAGATAAAGGAGAGCTTGAAGAAGCCCAATCTGGGCAGGATCATTAGTCTATATCTAGCTGGTGTGATACCAGAAGTAATGAGTTCTGCTGCAGGCAGCAAGATAAACCACATGAGGAAGATGGATCAAAGGATCTTTTCAAGATGGGACAGGGTGTTGTCCAAGGAAATGCCAACCCCAGAGAAGACAGTTACTGAGAAAGTCACTCCTCCCAAAAAGAAAAGTAAGATAGTTCCAGTGGCACAAGAGTCCTCCAGTAGTTCTGGGAGTGAAGAACATGTTGTTTTCACTCCTGATGAGCAAGAGGAAGAGCCTGCTGAAAAGACTCCTGCTCCTCCAGCTGATGCAGAGATCCAGGGGGAGCTACCACAAGTTAGCTCCATCCACAGGGATCAAATCCAGGGGGAGCCTCCAGTAGTAGAAGAACCCTCTACTCTGGACAGTGAGCAAGCCACCACCATCATACAAGAGGTACTCACTGACCTAAATTCTTTAGAATATCTCATAGAAGATGCTGATTTGTCTGATGTTCCTCAGCAAACTCAGCTGCCTAGTCAAGCTCCAGATGTTGTTATAGGAGACACATCTGCTGTTCCAGTAATTCCTGATCCAATGGTTGAAGAGCAAAGACTGTCTCCAGCTCCATCACCTCAAGAATATACAATGGAAGATTTATTCTTAAATCTAGACCAACATGATTTTGACATGGACAAGGCTACTGCTGAAGAAGAGAATGCTGCTCTTGAGGGGGAGCAATTGCAAGTTCTAGAAGAGCCTATAAGGCATGAAACTGAGAAGGCACCTGAGGTGCAGAAAGAGAAGCCTCAAAGCCCTAAGGATAGGGTTGACATAGCCAGCTCCTCAGAGTCTGAAGATGAGGAGGCTGCAAGGGCTAAATAAAAGAAAATCTATGTCTTCAAGAGAAGGAGTCAAAGTTACAAAAAGACTTTACAATCAATTGCACCACAGCCTATAGTTCAGCAAGCTCCAACTGCTGATTATAGTGCTTTAATGGTTGCACTACAGATAAAGTTGGATGAGCAAAGGCAGGCCATAGAGAAGTATGTAGATGAAGGGCAGAAATCCTTACAGTTTGATCTGGCCCAAGATATAAAGTCTATAAGGTTTGAGATGAACCTTAACAAGAAGGAGATGACTGACTGCTTCCACAAGGGTGGGAATGCAGTAGTCTATTTGGCAACACACCAAGAGAAGATCAAAGCACAGGTAGATGATATAGCATTGAAGCAAGGATATATTCTAGAAAATCAAATAAGGATGAATGACAACTTGACTGCTTCTCATAATGCTATAGTCACTGAGTTGAAGGACAAGGCTACTGAACCTTCTACATCTGCTGCTGCTGCAAAAGCTGATTTTGATAAAGTCTTTCAAGAAGAAATTTCTGCTGTAAAGACTGCCATCCAAGCCTCCCAAAAGGTCATATCTGAACAACTTCAAAAGCTTAAACCATTCTTTAAAGATGGCATCAGATACTTGGATAGTCAAATCAGATTTCAAAAGGATGATGTCAGAGATCATATGGCTAGAGAAGTCATAAAGGGGGAGAGAGTACTAGTCAAGGCAAGCTCTGAACATGCTAAGTGGATATCAAATTCCATCAGAGCTACACTTGGATATCCTCCTCTGTGTGATGACAATGAGGTTGCTGACTCTGGACTAAATCCTGCTTATTTTGGAGGTGAGCAAGCAGAAGTAGCTCAGGTCATTTATCCACCTCCAGACTTTGAAATGATTCAAGCAGATGTGAGCACAATGTATAGCCCACTTGAGGGCAAGGACAATGTCCATATTGAAAAGGTTGTTCAACATATTACTGAAGCCATGCAAGAGGCATTGCAGAAGGAGGAAGAGACAAGACTGTCTAAGAAGAGGTTTAGGGAACAAGCAGAACAAAGGCCAGACTTTGAACAGTGGAGCCCTACCTCTAGAAACATCATTCTAACTGCCTGGAAAGCTGTTAAGGATAACCTTCATGATAGGAACAAGTGGTTCTCTGAAGCTGAGTGGAGAAAGCATGAAGCTAGACAGGAGGCCATTGTCCAGTACAGAAGGAAGGCAAAGATGGGAAAGCTACCTCCTACTGCAGTGGAGCCTAGCAAGTACTTTCCTAAGCCATTCCATTATTTTGAGAGGCAGAAGATCAATGCAGAAGAACTCAAAAAGAAAGATCTAAAAGGCAAGAAGCCTGCTGTTGCTGAAACTGCTGATGCCCCTGTCAAAGCTCAAGTTCAAGCTGGCAAGGGAATAGTTATCAAGGAACCAGATCAGAAATAGATTAAGAATTTACTTGAAGATTGTTTTGTAATCTTTTGAATGTAGAACATTTTTGTAAACTACTGAAAATGTATAAGACAAATGTTAGAACAATATATGATCAATATATTTCATGATTGTTCTGTGAATGTGTCTATTTCTATTTTGTTCTGTGTTGATGAATGTGTATACATGTGTGAATTTATACATGTTTATGTTTACCCTGCTGAATATAACCTGCTTTACATCATTTTATAATTTTTAATTATGAATGGTGTATATCATTGACTAAGGGTTATGACTTCTCCAAATAGGGGGAGATTGTTGGGTACATTGGTCAAATGTACCTGATTTGAAGAAGACTCACCCAACTCAATGATATACATCATAATGTATTTGATGTATGTTGAGTTTACTTGTGCAGGTTAAGTAATCACTGGACTGAAGCAAAAAGTTTCTAAGTCCATGTGTCGACACCCAGAGGGAAAGTATCGACAATTAAGAAAGCTTGTGTCGACACCCAGACAAGCAGTGTCGACACTTGTAGTCATTGTGTCGACACCTGGGATGCAGAGTCGACACCAGACAGAAAGTGTCGACACTTGGAGCTGTGTCGACACTCAGTGAAGAAAAGTGCAGACAGAAAGTGTCGACACAAGGAGCTGTGTCGACACTCAGTGAAGCTGTGTCTACACCAGAAAGTGTCGACACTTGGAGCTGTGTCGACACTCAGCAAAAGACTGCAGAGACTGAGTTAAAGTGTCGACACCAAGAACAATGTGTCGACACACAACAAGAAGAGTCAAAATATTCTAAGTACAAGTGTCGACACTAAGGGAATGTGTCGACACTCAGCTGAAGTCTCGACAGAAGAATCAAGTGTCGACACAAGGAGCTGTGTCGACACTCAGCAAGTATCAACATAGGAGACTATGTGTCGACACCAAGAAGCAGTGTCGACACTTAACAGATTCAACACAAGAAGTTGTGTCGACACAAAGGTGATGTGTCGACACTTAGAAGAATTCAGCTAAAGATAGAAGATCAAGTACTTGTGTCGACACTCAATTTCAGTGTCGACACTTGAAGAAGAATCTGTGTCGAGACATACAAGGAGTTGTGTCGACACCTTGTAGACTTGTGTCGACACTTACACAGCATGTGTCGACACTTGGACTATAAGTGTCGACACTTAAAGACAGAAAGTCTCGACACTTTCAGACAGTTAGAGATTTTCAAGAAATGACTGGATGACTTGACAGCTGCCGTTCCAGCCGGTCTACAGCACCTGTCAGAGATATCAGAAGTCAGTTATGGACCGGATCAGCCGGTTACCATGAAGAAGGCCTATAAATAGGCACCTACAGTTTACAGAAACTGTTGTTGAGGTTGATCACATTATTGAAGAACAAGTTATAAAAGTGGTACATAGAGTATCAACACAAGAAGATCTTGCAGTCCAAGTGCAGATCTAAGAAGTTGGAGAGAGAGGGCTCCATCCAAGAAATCAGCCTCTGGAACTAGGTTGAGAAGAAGGATTCAGATTCATTCTGGATCTTAAGTGGCAGAGGTCAAGGAACAACTGCAGGAGGATTCAGTCTTATTCAGTTCTACTCAAGAAGCTTTGAAGAAAGCTAAGTCAGATTGAATCCAGCTGAGTTCTTCCAAGAACTCATCAAGAAACTCTCAACTCCCCTCTTTTATTTCTGAGTTGTTGAGTTAATATTTGTAATACATTTTTAACTTGTAGGATCCTTTGGATCTGAGTGAATTGTAAGCCTATAATTATAAAGGCTGAGGGTAGGGATTGAGAGCCTGAGTGTAGGATATTGAGATCTCTGAGTGTAGGCCTTGGTTGGCTGAGTGTAGGCCTTGATTGGCTGAGTGTAGGCCTTTATGGCTGAGTGTAGGCTTTGGGATAAAGCTGAGTTGTAAGGCTTTGGGCCTGAGGTGTAGGAACCAATTTGGGTTCTGAGACAGTGGAGGAGTTTGGCCGAATCTAGTACACTGCTAGATAGGCGAAGGGGGAAAGTGGATGTACCCATATCTTGGGGAACCACTATATACCACTGTGTACTGTGCTGTGCTGTGATTGTTGCTGTGTATGCTGTGTGTTTGCTGTGATAGAATAGTTAGAAATCTGTGATATTAACTGTTGGCTGCCATTAAAGTTTAAAACGGATTAGGTCACCTATTCACCCCCCCCCCCCCCCTCTAGGTGTTTAGGTATCATATCTTACATCCGGGTAGGCTTCACACACCATGCCTATGTCTGTACTTAGATTCCGGACTCTACATGCAAAACTATGAGGACTATTCATGTCCACCCAAAGGAACACCTCACACTCACCGCATACTCGCGAGAGCGTGTTTCCTATATGTTGAAACCGATTTCTCGGTCTCCTGTGGAGTTCGCCCTTGGGGAAGGGGTGGTCTCGCGCCTACTTTACTCCTGCAAGCAAAACAACAAAGAAAACAAGGAAAGACCGACCCAAGGGCTCGGCGGGGAGGTCCCACCACACACCCAGAAGATCTCAGAGCGCTTCCCCTCCTTAGCCAAAGGCCGAGCTAAGGTACCCTCAGAAAGCACCTGAAAACTGGAGTAGGAAGGCACAGGAAGCATGCCTTCTGGGGTACCCCTTGGCTCCTATTTATAGTTTTTGAAATCTGAACTGCCAATAACCAAAAGAACTGACCTGAAATTACCAGAAAACCCTTGGTTGGGTCTGCCAACAGCCAAACTCCGCTATTTTGAAGGGCTATATGCAGACCAGCGATGGCAAAACAGTAAAAAGTACCTCACACATCCAGGCGAGCTGGGGAGCTTGATCAACTCGGCAGGTCCTGCTCGCCTGCTGCTGTCGAGATGCGTTGCGAGAGCGCGAGGCAGGACGGTGAGCTCGCCCATCCCTTGGTCGCCATCAGTTGTCCTGGGCTAGCTCGGCGAATGCCGAGCTCAGGGTCGACGATGGCTGATCTTTGGTCGACGAATGCCGAGCTCGGACTCGACTTCTCCACTGCCGAGCTCTCCCACTCCCCTTAGCCCGATCTACCTGGCTCCTGGCAGCCTTGCTCGTCGGACACGGGGTTGTACACAATCCCCGCTTTTTTTGGGCTTGGCAAAGCTCGGAAAGAAACATCCAACCCCAAGTGTGCGGCGAGCGCTGGTTGGAGAGTTGGAGCGAATCTTTGGGTGGGTTCCACCTGCGGCTATATATATGCACCTGCTCTCCTGCCTGACTCTTGCCATTCCTTTTTCTCTAACCCTGCCAAGATGACGCTTCCCAAGGAGATCCAAGAGCGCTTAGACCGAGCTCTCCAGGCTTCCGCAGCTCGCGTAGCTGCCATGATGGCGGTTCCTGCCAAAGTTCCTCAAATTGATTCTGCCGAGCTCGGCTCCAAGAGGTCGAAGTCATTCCCTCAGGCGGCGGAGCCCATTTACCATGAACTGAGGGCCACCCTGGAGAGCAAGACCGGTTCTTCTACCCGGACAATTCTTGAGAAGGATAGAGAGGTTGTCGTAGTCGGCGACGACCCGGATGGTCAATCCTGACAACATGGGGGGTGTCATGCCACAAGAGCCCATACCGCGAGGCGAGACGACTCCTGCGGACTCGCGGTTCATGGCACCAGATGACCGTCCCCAGGACCCGCCTCTTCTCTTTGGGATCCTGCCAGTGAGCTCGCAGAGGCCGAGCTCGCCGATGCGCCCCCCCTCTCCTCGGCAAACTGACGCGGCTGCGGGGGCAGGTCTGGGAACCATCCCCACCCCGGGATTCGAGCTCCTCTTGTCGGGGACTCGCGGTCCAGGTCGCGGGAATGATTTGAGGTTCATCCCTCCCCGCATCTCCTTTAAGCCGCCGAGCTCGTCAGGTCAGCCTTGCCTGGATTCTTGCCCCATGAGCTTTTCATGCGTTTCTTTTCTTGCTGATGCTTGTCTTCACAGCTCTGCCCAGCCAATCCGCTGCCGAGGAATCTTCGCGGGCATCCCACTACTCTCCCCTCCCTTCCCCAAGCTCGCTGGACTCTTACCTGGGTCCTGAGGTGGATCAAGGCGAGCTGACGAGGAGGGAGGTCAAGCTCCTCAAGAAGCTGGTGTGCGGGCTGCGCAAGGTGCAGGGTGTCAACGAGACGCTCCAACACGACTACGCGCGTCTCGCCGACGAGGTGCGAAGCAGCCAGGCTGGCGAGCTGATGTCCCCCTACCGGCTCCTAGACGAGATAGACGATGGCCTCTCGGTGGCGCAGAGAAATTCGGGAAGGATCCGCGATTTGCTCCGCGCGCGGCAGCCTGGGGGGCGAGGGTCGCGAGGCTGGGGTAGGTAAGAGGGAGGATCCTTTGCCGAGCCGACCGGTACTCGCATCCTGATGCTCCCCCTGCTCGAGCTGTAATAAGTAGTTTTTAGAATATTCTTGAACATGTCATTCAAATAATATACTGCAATGTTTGACTTAGCCTTGATTGGGACGCGCCGAAAGTCGGCCAGCTGGGGTGATGAGCTGGGGTGGTGAGCTTGGGGGCGAGCTGGGGCGGCGAGCTGAACCGATTGGACGGCCTGCCCCAGATTACTTTTCCTATAAATACCCCCCCCCCCCCCCCTCACCAACCCCGTACTGTGCCTTTATTGTTTTCTTTCCTTCTCTTTCTACGCTTGCCTCTATCTCTGCTCGCGCTCTGCTTTTTCCTCTGCGAACATGGGCAAGACCAATCCTGATGCCGACGGCCGCTCCAAGTGCGCGCATCACTTTACTGATTATTGCTTCTTTGAGGGGCACAACAGCGAGGAGGAGCTCGCGGAGTTCAAGGCTGGGTATGTGCCGCCGGGTTTCGAGGCGCGCAGGCCGAGGGAGGGAGAGGCTATCAACACTTTCTACGAGGACGAACTCACCTTCCCCATCTCGCATTTCGAGGTGGGGTTGCGCCTCCCCGTCTGGCCGGAGATTCGGCAAATCCTGAAATACTATGGCGCGGTACCCGCCCAGTTGAACTCCAACGCCGTCGCGATGATGGTGGCGTTCGCGAGCTACCTCCGGCGGGAGAGGATTGAGTTCAACCTGACAGTGTTCAGGAAACTGTTCTCCTACAAGGCGACGCCGGATGGGGTCCCCTACTTTGGCGGCTCGCTGATAAAGGTTCGCGAGATCGCGAACAAGCACCACACCTGGATGACCAAGATCTCCTTCATCAAGGGCGATCTCGGCAACATCCCTTACTCGCCCCAGCAGAAGGGCGAAGAGGTATACCGCCCGCCGGCCGTGTCCGGCAACGATGCCGAGCTCCACAAGTACTTCCTCCAGAAGGACTTCGAGGTCGCCTTCTTGCGAAGGGGCCTCGACTAGCTCTCCCCCCCCCCCCTCGTTCTCCCTGGCGAAGGTATCATTCTCTTCTTCTCTTGCTGAGCTCACCCGACGGCCGAGCTCGCCACATTGCTGCTGAGTTTATCCTAATTTTTTCCAAGTATTTTCCTGCAGGGGAGCGGATAATTCCTGCGAACCCGCCGTTTGCGGATCCGGTGTCGCACCCGGACCCCTTCGCCCGCGAGAAGGCGGCGGCGGCCTGCCGAGACGAGGCGGCCCTCTCCCAACCCTCTTCCAGCAAGAGGCGAGCTGAGGATGCGGGGCCAATCCCGCCACACCGCCAGCGGCCACCAAAGAAGATGAGGAGAGCCCTGCTGGCTCCGCGGGGGCAACAACAACAACATCAGCAGCCCAACTCTAAATACATCAGCTTGTCTGAGACCCCACCCGACGTGTCGCCGGAGAGCCCGTTGAAGGAGGTTACCAGCAAGGGCCGGAAAGGCGGGGAGGGCCCTTCTTCCGCGGCGGCGATCTCCCCTCCTCCATCGGCGAAGAGGGCGGCCCGCGAGCGCGTGCCGCCGAAGCAACATCCCATCTTCAACTTCGGCGGACGGTGGAAGGACTCGGCGGGCGAGCACATGCTTCAGTGGGATGAGCTGGCCCACCGGGTCTCCATCTTCACTATGCACCCGTCCTGGCATGACCGCGAGCCCGCCACCGGTCATGCTTACGCCCTTGGCTTCGGCCTCTACGGCCGCGAGGATGTCGAGGCCTACAATAATATGCCCTCCGACAGCTCGACCATGAGAGCCTGCAGGCCCGCATGCGGACCATGGAGCTGCACCAAATGCTGACCCGCCGCAGCTTCGCCCTCAGCAACCAACTCCAAAAAGCTGAGCAAGCTCGCGACGTCGTCAAGGATAAGGTCACTGATCAGGCGAGGCGCCTCGGCATCCCGGAGGGTCTACTCTCCCAAGCCACCGACGGGCTGGTAAGTGTCAAGCACTACTCTTCTCTTTTACTTAGAACATTCTGCGCTGATACTAAACCGAATTCTCTTTACCAGGACGCCAAGGCCGCAGGGGAGCTTCAGGCTCGCAATGCCGAGCAGGGGGAGGAGATCAGCTAGTTGTGCGCCCGTATTGCCGAGCTGGTGGGGGTGAACGCGAAGCTGAAAGAGGAGAATCAGCACCTCCTTCACGAGGTCCGCCGCCAGGCGGAGATTTTCTTCCCAGCCCACGACGTCGACCCTACCCTCCCTTACAAGAGGCCGCAGATCTTTGGCGAGGCCGATCTCGCCGAGAGGTCTCGGATCAACTCCATCCAAGCGGTCGAGTGCACCCTCCAAATGATGAAGGACACGGGGGTGCGGGTGAAAGGGTGCGAGGAGATCTTCGCCAGAGACCTGATGCCGAGCTTGTTCCCGGCGATGCCTCCCAACGAGAAAGAGGACAACATGGACGCGATGTTCGGGAAGGGCTTTCCGGACCAGCCGGGTGAAGGGGGGGACCAGTTCGGCGGGGTGGGGGGGGAGGCCTGAATCTGTACATCTTTTTGGTTTACTCGCCGAGGCGAGCCCCTGTAGACATTTTTGTAAACACTTATTTAATGAAAGAAAGGTTTTTGTTCGTACCCGTGCCCCTTCTCTTCTTTCTTTCTTTTTTTTGTGTGATATATTTGTTGTGCTCTGTATGTTCGCGAGTGCTTCCCCGGGCGACCCCGCGTAGGAAGATACTGCGAGTAGGATAATCATGAGTATGCGCCCGTGAGAGTACGTTTTGAGTGCTTGCTGAGCCCCAGGCGATTCGGGAGCGGGCCGCTCTCCGCCCTTGTCACGTCACCTTAACTCACCCGCGAGCCGTCCAGTTTGAACTCAGAAAGCAGATTTTCTTCCAAGTAAAATAGGCTAAAGGGTGAGGTGCCCCGGCCTGGCTCGCCTTCCTTCAGCGAGGCCCGGGCTCGCCACCTCTTTGCTGATGCCGAGCTGATCTGGGCGAGTCCAAACTCGTTTGTGCGGAATCCTCTTGCAGATGCCGAGCTGGGTTAGGCGAGTCCGAGCTCGCCTATGCTGAACCTCTTTCCCCTTATTCCTTTGCATTCGAAACTTCTTGATCTTTACCTGGCAATTTCAAGGTCGATACAATCGAGTGACTTCCAGCCCTTCCAACTAGGTGAGAGCCTGACAGCGGGATCTGCTCGAGGCCAAGGATGACACCGAGTGACTTCCTGCCCTGCCAACTAAGTGAGAGCCTGACAGCGGGATCTGCTTGGGGTCCACTACTAATACCATCGAGTGACTTCCAGCCCTGCCAGCTAGGTGAGAGCCTGACAGCGGGATCTGCTCGAGGCCAAGGATTACACCGAGTGACTTCCAGCCCTGCCAGCTAGATGAGAGCCTGACAGCGGGATCTTCTCGGGGTCCACTACTAATATCATCGAGTGACTTCCAGCCCCACCAGCTAGGTGAGAGCCTGACAGCGGGATCTGCTCGAGGCCAAGGATGACACCGAGTGACTTCCAGCCCTGCCAGCTAGGTGAGAGCCTGACAGCGAGATCTTCTCGGGGTCCACTACTACCGCCATCGAGTGACTTCCAGCCCTGCCAGCTAGGTGAGAGCCTGACAGCGGGATCTGCTCGAGGCCCAAGGATGACACCGAGTGACTTCCAGCCCTGCCAGCTAAGTGAGAGCCTGACATCGGGATCTACTCGGGGTCCACTACTAATACCATCGAGTGACTTCCAGCCCTGCCAGCTAGGTGAGAGCCTGATAGCGGGATCTGCTCGAGGACAAGGATGACACCGAGTGACTTCCAGCCCTGCCAGCTAGGTGAGAGCCTGACAGCGGGATCTGCTCGGGGCCCACTACTACCATCATCAAGTGACTTCCAGCCCTGCCAGCTAGGTGAGAGCCTGACAGCGGGATCTGCTCGAGGCCAAGGATGACACCGAGTGACATACAGCCCTGCCAGCTTGGTGAGAGCCTGACAGCGGGATCTGCTCGGGGCCACTACTACCGCCATCGAGTGACTTCCAGCCCTGTCAGCTAGGTGAGAGCCTGACAGCGGGATCTGCTCGAGGCCAAGGATGACACCGAGTGACTTCCTGCCCTGCCAGCTAGGTGAGAGCCTGACAGCGGGATCTGCTCGGGGTCCAAACACATTCCATTTCTCCATGCAAGCTAGCTGTGACAGTACTTGAAGTGTTGAAAAATTTTATTATAATCAAAGTGTTACTTACATGATTCAGGGGAAAAACATTTTAAGTCGTCACCACTCCAGGTGAGACTCAGAGTCTCGCCCTCTACATTTTGGAGTCGATAACCTCCCGATTTTAAAGCGTCCTTTACAATAAACGGTCCTTCCCAGCTGGGGTTGAGCTTCCCTACGGATGCCGACCTCCCTGCTGCATCCACCTTCTTTAGCACCAAGTCTCCTTCCACGAACTGTTTGACTCTGACATGCTTGTCAAAGTACTTGGTCATCCTCCTTTTCACCTCTTCCTGTCGGATGGCGGAGAGGTCCCTCAGCTCCTCCACCATGTCAAGGGAGAGCCTCAGCTCTTCCTCGTTCTCGGCTTGCCATTCTTTCCTGCCTTCCCCTACTGCGACAACCCGAGGCGTTTGAATTTCAAATTCCATGGGGAGCACTGCCTCGCACCCATGGGAGAGCTTAAAGGGGGTCTCTCATGTAGCTGTGTTAGGGGTGGTTCTTAGAGCCCAGAGAACCGCAGGAAGCTGCTCCACCCAGCTCCCCTTCAAATTCTCCACTTTCTTCATGAGGAGGTTGACGATGATTTTGTTCACGGCCTCCACCTGCCCGTTGCTCCTAGGGTGATGGACCGAGACGAACCTGAGGTCGATCCCGAGCTGTCCGCAGAAACTGGTAAACTCTGCGCTGGAGAACTGAGGCCCATTGTCCGTGACGATGGCCTGGGGCAGCCTGTGGCGGCAGATGATCTCCCCCCAAACAAAGTTCCTGATTACCTGGGAGGTCACCTTGGCCAGCGCCTTTACTTCCAACCACTTGGAGAAGTAATCGATCATTACTAGGAGGAACCTCCTCTGCCCACTGGCTTGGGGGAACGGCCCAACCAAATCCATCCCCCAAATGGCGAAAGGCCAGGGGGGCCGTGATACTTTTGAGTCCCTGGGCCGGCTGTAGCTGGAGGGGGCAAACAGCTGGCACTTATGGCACCTTCTTGCGAACTCCGTTGCATCATGGCCGAGGGTGGGCCAGAAGTACCCCTGCCTGACGATTCTTTGTTGGAACCCCAGTTAGGATTTGGGTAAGGAACACTATTAGGAATATTAGATTGACCCACCATGTATAGTCATGGGTCATAGGATTATTTCTAGGCTTGTTCATTCAGAAGGACTCTCCAGCATTGCAGAAAAGAAGTCCAAGAAATGCAGTTAAGACAAAGTCAGAGAATCAGATCGACGATCGTCGAATGCAGTTTGACGAATGACGATCTCCGGTCAACGAATTCTGAGTTGCTTCTCTGAACTCAGGTCGACGATCTCAAGACTCAAGCAAGGCTGTGTCAACACCTTCACAGCAACTGTGTCGACACTCATCAGTTCTCTCAGCTCGACGAACACAGAAACTGAGCTCGACAAACTACAAGCTACGGTCGACGAACGCAGGCAAGATATTCAGCTCGACGAATCTAGCTGAGTTCGACGAATGTCGAACTCAGGTCGACGATCGATGAATTCGACGAAAGTTCAGATCGACGATTTCTGAGCAATCAGTAACAGTTGGCAGAATAAATTGAGGATTAATTACAGCCAACATTCTCAGTGAAAATAACCATTCAAACGGACAGTTACAGATGAATTAAGTCCAGATCAATTTCCAAAGCACCTTCACTCTTGGGAATGTTTTCTTCCGCCTTCAAATCTACGGATTTCAAATACAGGGAAGAAGATAGATTAGACACACAACAATAGACAGAGATAACACAGAGAACAAAAATATAGAGAAAGTGCAACATCACTGAAGCAACTAGCATCCCTAGACTAGAGGAGACAGCTATCATAAGAAGAAGAAGAACATCCATTCATATCAAGAGTCTTCTTCTTCCTCATTACTGCAGAACAACTTCAATGACAACAAATCTCTATCTGTCAGAAGTTCCTGAAAAGTACTCTGGTCCAGGCCTAAATATTGAAGGCCTATCACCCTGAAGCAGTGCTCCAGCTTTCCTGATACATTCAAGATCTCAGGGGGAGCAAGCTGCTAACATCATTTCACTTGAATCTTCTCTCTGATTGTTGACAGAGAAGATACCATCACTCTCTCACCACCTCCTGTATAAAGGGTTGTCATCTCCCTTCAAAAGTGATTCCTGGTTCACAAGTCTCCTTCCAAAAGACTTGAGGTTTGGTTTTTGGGGGCCTGATCAAAACCCATTGGTGCTCAGGACACCTGATCAACTCATCCTGCAGTGGATTCCTACCTAGGGTGGTAGAAGAGTGGATGTACCCAGATTGGTTGGGGAACCACTATAAAATCCTTGTGTCTTCTGGTTGCTTGCTCTTCTTTCATTATTTTTGTGCTGAGATATTTATTACTCTAATTAGTTTAGTTAGGATCTGTCCCTTTCAATTGGTATCAGAGGGAGGTTGGTTAAAATACCAGACCTTAGCAGGTTGGTTAAAAATACCACACCTTAGTGGTTGTACAGGCTAACACCTGAACCAAAAGATCCTTTGATAGATCTTAAAAATCTTTAGAGTTTATCATGGCAAAATTTGATGAGTTTTCAAACACCAGACTGCCCATGTGCAATCTAGATAAGTTTGCACTATGGAAGACAAGGATTAGATTTTATATGGACTCCATTGATGAAAACATCTTTAAATCTATTTTATCAGATCCAGCTCAATCTCAGTAAACAACAAGTCCAGATGTTGTTCCATCATCCCAGTGGACACATGCTCAGCAAAAGATGAAGATTGCTGATGCACAAGCCATGAACATTCTAGCTCAATCAATGTCTGATAACATTTTTGAAGAACTTGCTGAATGTTCATCTGCAAAAGAGATGTGGGACTCCCTCACAGCTTTGGCTGCTGGATCAGCTAAAGAAAGAATAATTGAAGCTGAATCCTGGAGTGATGAAGAAGAAGCAAGAGCAAAAGAATTTTGCCTAATGGCAATAGATGCTTCTCGCAGCAGCTATACTGCAGAATCTGAAAAATCAGAGTATGAATCAGATGAAGAGGATCAGGTTATTTCTTCCCTTGACTCTTCTTCAGCTATATTTAATACTGATTTCAGATTATGACATAAAAATCATCGGAAAATCTTAGTTCAAAATATTTCGTCGAACGGAGATCGACGACATCAATCCTATTCGTCGAACTCAGATCGACGAACTATGAACAAAGATTTTGCTTTGAACTATTCAGAAATCTGTGCTCGACGAAATAAATATCATTCGTCGAACAGAGATCGACGAAAATGGATCACAGAAAGTCATTCTGTGAGCAGAGCTCGACGAACTCAATATCATTCGTCGACCTCCGCTCGACGAAAGTACTTTAATTCGTCGAACTCAGAATTTCAAAGCAGAAATTTGTATTCTTTTATTTCTGATTATTTTAAAAGAGAACCAGGATCCAAGGTTTTCTGGGTCCAGAGCTCCTAACATCTTCTTGCAGGAAAAGATTTCAGTCCAGCAAATATACAAGCTATATCAGTGGCTGTTGGATTTGGGCAAGGAAATGCAAACAGGGGGAGATTGTTTGTTTTACCACAGAGGAATAAAGGCTATGCAAATAGGGGGAGATGCCTATAAATGAAGTTACAAAAATTCTAGCAGCAGCAACAACAACAGATTATAATGATGCAGATTTGGACAAGGATCATCAACAGCAACAACAGTTTTTCTTGATCCAAATTTAGGGGGAGATTGTATTTAATTGCTTTGTATTTTATTTTGTTTTGAATGTAAATAGTGTCCTCACCCAAATAGGGGGAGATTGTTGGAACCCTAGTTAGGATTTGGGTAAGGAACACTATTAGGAATATTAGATTGACCCACCATGTATAGTCATGGGTCATAGGATTATTTCTATGCTTGTTCATTCAGAAGGACTCTCCAGCATTGCAGAAAAGAAGTCCAAGAAATGCAGTTAAGACAAAGTCATAGAATCTGAAAGATATGGTACCTAAACACCTAGAGGGGGGGGGGTGAATAGGTGACCTAAACCTTATTAAAACTTTGTTGGCAGCACAACAGTTATTTCACAGAATTCTACAGTTAACAGCAATCACAGAATATAAACAGTTAATCCACAGCACAGCACAGCACAGCAGACACACTAATTTATAGTGGTTCCCCAATCTTTGGGTACATCCACTTTCCCCCTTCGCCTATCTAGCAGTGTACTAGATTCGGCCAATCTTCTCCACTATCTCAGAACCCAACTAGGTTCCTACACCTCAGGCCCAAAGCCTTACACTCAGCCACCAAGGCCTACACTCAGCCACCCAGGCCTACACTCAGCCAATTAAGGCCTACACTCAGAGTTCTTCAACTCCTACACTCAGGCAACCAAGCCCTACCCTCAGCCTTTATAATATAGGCTTACAATTCTCTCAGATCCAATGGATCCTACAAGTTAAAATTGAAATACAATAATTAACTCTACAACTCAGAAAATAAGAGAGGAGTTGAGAGTTTCTTGAAGAGTTCTTGGAAGAACTCAGCTAGATCCAAACTGACTTAGCTTCCTTCAAAGCTTCTTGAGTTAGAACTGAATTAGTCTGAATCCTCTGCAGTTGATCCTTGACCTCTGCTTCTTGAGATCCAGATGATTCTGAATCCTTCTTCTCAGCCTTAGTTCCAAAGACTGAATTCTTGATTGGAGCTCTCTCTCTCCAACTTCTTAGATCTGCAGTTGGACTGCCAGATCTTCTTGTGTTGATCCTCTGTGTATCACTTTTCTGATTACTTGAATGATCTGATCAACCACTTTAATTATTCTCACTACTTGAAAGAACAACTTGTAATTCTTACATGAACAACAACTTCTGTAAACTATGAGTGCCTATTTATAGGCTTCCTTCATGGTAACCGGCTGGTCCGGTTCATAACAGACTTTTGACTTCTCTGACAGTTGCTGTAGACCGGCTGGATCGGCAGCTGTCATGTCAACCAGTCACTTCTTGAAATTCTCTAACTGTCAGATAGTGTCGAGACTTTCTGTTCTTAAGTGTCGACACTTATAGACTAAGTGTCGACACATGCTGTGTAAGTGTCGACACAAGTCTACAAGGTGTCGACACAATTCCTTGTATGTCTCGACACTGATTCTTCTGCATGTGTCGACACTGAAATTGAGTGTCGACACAAGTACTTGTTCTTCATTCTTTAACTGTATTCTTCTAAGTGTCGACACATCTTCTTTGTGTCGACACATCTTCATGTGTTGAAACTGTCAAGTGTCGACACTACTTCTTGGTGTCGACACAAGTCTTCAATTTTGTTTTCTCAGCTGAGTGTCGACACATTCCCTTAGTGTCGACACTTGTACTTAGAATATTTTGTAAACTTTTCTGTTCTTTGCTAAGTGTCGACACAGCTCCTTGTGTCGACACTTTCTTCAAGTGTAGAGTCTTCAACTAAGTGTCGACACATTGTGCTGGGTGTCGACACTTTCTTCAAGTGTTGACTCTTCTGGTTGTGTGTCGACACATTGTGCTGAGTGTCGACACATACTTCAAGTGTTGACTCCTTTGAGTGTGTGTCGACACATTGTGTTGAGTGTCGACATATTCTTCATATGTTGACTCTGCTGTTTGAGTGTCGACATATTGTGTTGAGTGTCGACACTTGTACTTAGACTCTGCAGATTTTTGCTGAGTGTCGACACAACTCCAAGTGTCGACACTTTCTGGTGTAGACACAGCTTCTTCAGGGTGTCGACACTTCTGCTAAGTGTCGACACTGCTTTTCTGCATACTTCTTCACTGAGTGTCGACACAGCTCCAAGTGTCGACACTTTCTGTCTGGTGTCGACTCTTCATTCCAGGTGTCGACACAATGACTCCAAGTGTCGACACTGCTTGTCTGGGTGTCGACACAAGCTTTCTCAAGTGTCGACACTTTCCCTCTGGGTGTCGACACATGGACTTAGAAACTTTTAGCTTCAGTCCAATGTATACCTAACCTGCACAAGTAACTCAAACAAACATCAAATACATTATGATGTATATCATTGAGTTAGGTGAGGCTTCTTCAAATCAGGTACATTTGAGCAATGTACCCAACAATCTCCCCCTATTTGGAGAAGTCATAACCCTTAGTCAATGATATACACCATTCATAATTAAAAAAAATTACAAAATGATGAAAAGCAGATTATAATCAACAGGGTTAACATGAACATGTAAAACTTCACACATATACATATTCAACATTCCAGAACAAATAAGAAACAAACACATTTCAGAACAATCATACTATATTTATCACATATTGTTCTAACATTGTTCCTTATACATTTTCAATGTTGTATAAAAATGTTTTTCATTTAAAAGATTACAACAAGCTTCAAGTTTAATTCCTAATCTATTTCTGATCAGGTTCTTTGATAACAATTCCTTTTCCAGCTTTAACTTGAGCTTTGACAGCAGCAGCAGCAGCAGGCTCAGCATCAGCAGGCTTCTTGCCTTTTGAGTCTTTCTTCTTTTGTTCTTCAGCCTTGATTTTCTGCCTCTCAAAGTAATGATAGGGCTTAGGAAAGTACTTGCTAGGCTCCACAGCTGTAGGAGGTAGCTTTCCTAACTTAGCCTTCCATCTATGCTGGACAATGGCTTCCTGCCTGATCTCATGCTTCCTCCATTCTGCTTCTGAGAACCACTTGTTCCTCTCATGTGCATTATCCTTGGCTGCTTTCCAGGCTGTGAGAATGATGTTCCTAGAAGTAGGGCTCCACTGTTCAAAATCTGGTTTTTGCTCAGCCAGTTCCCTGAACTTCTTCTTTGACAGCCTTGTCTCTTCTTCTTTGTCCAAAGCCTCTTGCATAGCTGCTGTTATAGGTTGAGTAACCTTGTCTAAATGGACATTGTCCTTGCCCCCAGATGGGCTATACATAGTGCTCACCTCTGCATGAATCATTTCAAAATCTGGAGGTGGATAAATGACTTGAGCTACTTCTTGTGGCTCACCTCCAAAATAGGCAGGGTTCAGTCCAGATTCAGCAACTTCATTGTCATCACACAGGGGAGGATATCCAAGTGTAGCCCTGATTGAATTTGAAATCCATTTTGCATGCTCAGAACTGGCCTTGACTAACACTCTATCCCCCTTTATGACTTCTTGGGCTACATGGTCCCTTATATCATCCTTCTGAAATCGGATTTGACCATCCAAGTACCTTATGCCATCCTTAAAGAAAGGTCTAAGCTTGGTAAGTTGTTCAGAGATTGCTTTCTGGGAATCCTTAATGGCAGTCTTGACAGCAGCAATTTCATCTTGAAAAGCTTTATCAAATTCAGCCTTTGCAGCAGCAGATGATGTTGAAGGTTCAGCAGTCTTACTCTTTAGTTCTGTGACTATAGCATTGTGGAAGGCAGTTAAATTATCATTCATTCTTAATTGATTCTCCAGCACATAGCCTTGCTTTAGTGCTATATCATCTACTTGAGTTTTGATCTTTTCCTGATGAGTTGCCAGAAATACCACTGCATTTCCACCCTTGTGGAAGCATTCATTCATCTCTTTCTTGTTCAGGTTCATCTCAAACCTGATTGATTTGATATCTTGAGCAAGATCAAATTGTAAAGACTTGTGGCCTTCATCTATATACTTCTCTATAGCCCTCCTGTGCTCATCCAGCTTAACTTGCATTGCTACCATTAAGCCACTGTAATCAGTTGATGGAGCTTGTTGGACTAGGGAGTGTTGAGCAACAGTTTGTAGAGCCTTCTTGTAGCTCTGACTCCTTCTTTTGAATACAAAGAATTGCTTCTTCTTGGCTTGTTCAGTCTCATCATCCTCAGACTCTGAAGTACTTGCTATATTCACCCTATCCTTAGGGCTTGAGGGTTTGTCTTCTTGCACATCAAGTCCTTTCTCACTTTCCTGCCTAATAGGCTCTTCCTGAACTTCCAAGATCTCCCCCTCAACAGCAGCACCCTTCTCTTCATCAGCAGCAGTCTTGTCCATGTCAAAATCCTCTTGATCTAGATTCAGAAAGAGGTCTTCCATTGTGTATTCAGGAGGAGACTGTGCAGGAGATGTACTGGGTTCATCAACTACTTTATCAGGAACTGTTTGCACACCAGCAGATGTGTCTGGGAGAACAACATCTGGTTCTTGAGTTGCTTGCTGAGTTTGCTGATGGACATCAGACAAATCAGAATCTATTATAGAAAAATCTAAAGTATTGAGGTCAGAAAGTACCTCTTGGATAATTATTGTAGCTTGCTCACTCTCCAGTGTAGATGGTTCTTCTACACCTGGAAGCTCCCCCTGGCTTAGATCCCTAGGGATGGGACTAGTGTGAGGCAGCTCCCCCTGAGTCTCAGCCACATCTTTAGCAGCAGGGGTCTTTTCTACTATCTCCTCCTCTTGCTCATCAGGTGTGAACACCACCTGTTCTTCACTTCCAGAACTGCTTGAGGACACTTGGGCCACAACAGCAGTTTTTCTCTTCTTCCTTGGAGGGGAATCCTTCTTAGAAACCTGCTTCTCTGGAGTAGGAACTTCCTTAGACAACACTCTTTCCCATCTTGAAAGGATCCTCATATCCATTCTTCTCATATGATTGATTTTAGTACCAGCAGCATTGCTCATGACCTCTGGTATTGTACCAGCCAGGTAGAGACTTAGTATCCTGCCCAGATTGGGCTTCTTCAGAACTCTCCTTAACTTTCTCAAACACAACCATTGACCAATCTGTTTTGAGGTTGAAGATGATTCTGGTCATAACACTGAACATGGAGGCTGACACCCTGTCATGCCCTCCAGTCTTACTGAGTATTACTTTACCCACAATTTCTGACAGAAATTTTCCTTGGGTATTCATTCCTCTCCTGTTGAATACTGATCCTATCTTCAGCTTAGGATCTAGACCACACCAGGTAAGTGCTTCCCTGGTCTTAGATGTAGTCACTTCCTCTTCATCTTGAACTTTAGGTAGCTGAAGTACCTTTCTCAGAGACTTGGGTGAAATCTTGACCTTGGTGCCATGCACCCTTGATTTGATTCTGTAGCCTGAGTCATCTACAGACGCTCCCGTTAGGAATTCAAGAACTTCCTTCTTCCATATTTTAGTTGGTTCAGAAACCAAGTACTCCAATCCTGAATTGGTGACTAGGGTTACCACCGATTTGATTTCTTGATCGCCATCGTCGAATGCGCCACGAACCAGTTCATAGCCTTCATTGACGTTCTCTTCGAGCTTGGGAGCCATTAGGGTTTGGAGAATTAGTCTTTAGAAGAGAGAAATGTCGACACAGTAGTTTGGTCTCGAAACTCTGAAAGCGTGTCGACACACAAAGACAGAATCTTATTTATACCTTTCAGGTTTGAAGACGAACAGGCGGGATGGATTACTAAAGATGTGTCGACACTGGCAATAAGTGTCGACACTGACTTATAATGTCTCGACACTCATGTGTCGACACAAGTTTAAGTCATCAGATTTTATGTGTCGACACTTGGTTAAGTGTCGACACCACACTACTCGACATGTAGTCGAGACTTTACTTAGAAAATTCTGAGTAAAACTTAAGTGTCGACACCTCATTGAATGTGTCGACACCAACTCGACATGTGTCGACACTAACATTCTGAAGTGTCGACACCAACTTCCTAGATGTGTCGACACCATTTTCCTGAAGTGTCGACACTTACTATTCTGTGTCGACATAGACTTGTCTATGTGTCGACACCTTTTTACTTAGCCAATTTTTAGTTCTGTAAACTTAGTTCTAAGTTTATCATACCTAGTTCAATTTTGAACCTATTGAACTTAGCTTCTTCTAAGGGCTTAGTAAACATATCAGCTATCTGATTATCAGTTTTAACATATTCAAGTGCAATATCATTTCTTTCTACATGCTCCCTAAGAAAGTGATATTTAATCTCAATATGTTTAGTTCTACTATGTGATACAGGATTGTTAGCTATTGAAATAGCTCTTGTAGAATCACAGTAAAGTGGAGTTCTACTTACCTGAAATCCATAGTCTTCTAGCTGATGTTGAATCCATAGAAGTTGAGCACAGCAACTTCCTGCAGCTACATATTCTGACTCAGCTGTGGAAATAGCCACACTGGTTTGCTTTTTGCTGCTCCATGAAATTAGTCTTCCACCTAGGAATTGACAGGATCCAGTAGTGCTCTTTCTATCTTCTTTGCATCCTGCAAAGTCTGCATCTGAATAGCCTGTTAGATCAAAATCTCCATTCCTAGGGTACCAGAGGCCTAGATAGGGAGTGCCCTTTAGATATCTCAAAATTCTCTTGACTGCAGTCAAGTGAGACTCTTTGGGGCAGGCTTGATACCTGGCACAAACACATGTAGCATACATAATGTCAGGCCTACTTGCAGTCAAGTATAGTAGGGAGCCAACTATCCCTCTATACAAGGTTTCATATACAGGTTTCCCTGCATCATCCTTGCTTAGAGACATACTTGACCCCATAGGAGTCTTCATGGTACTGGATGAATCCATACCATACTTCCTTATGAGTTCTAGGGTGAACTTGGACTGACATATGGATAGACCACTTCCAGTCTGTTTAACTTGGAGACCCAAGAAAAACTTCAGTTCTCCCATACTACTCATCTCAAATTGACTTTGCATAAGCTTTGCAAACTTTTTGCAAAGGCTACTTTCAGTAGACCCAAATATAATGTCATCTACATATATTTGGACAAGTATGACTTTGCCTCTAGATTCCATAAGGAATAGAGTCTTATCTATTTTCCCCCTTGAGAACTTGTTCTCAATGAGGAAACTAGATAGGGTTTCATACCAAGCTCTAGGTGCTTGTTTTAACCCATATAATGCTTTCCTAAGTCTATAGACATAATGAGGTAAAGTTGGATCAACAAAACCTGCAGGCTGCTCCACATAGACTTCTTCTTTCAAATTACCATTTAGGAATGCTGACTTCACATCCATTTGGTATACCTTGAATCCTTGATAGGTTGCATAGGCCAAGAACATCCTTATGGCTTCCAGTCTGGCTACTGGAGCAAAGGTTTGATCAAAATCAATACCTTCTTCTTGCCTATATCCTTTTGCAACCAGTCTTGCTTTATTCTTAATGATGACTCCTTGTTCATCTAACTTATTCCTATAGATCCACTTTGTTCCTATCACATTGTGATCTTTAGGTTTAGGAACCAAGTCCCAAACCTTGCACCTTTTGAACTGATTAAGTTCTTCCTGCATTGCTTCAGTCCACTGTGGATCTTGTATAGCTTCTTCAAATTTCTTTGGTTCTATTTGAGACAGAAAACTTGAATATACTACAGCATTCTGATTTCTGCTCCTTGTCTGAACACCTTGTCTTGGATCTCCAATAATCAGCTCTACTGGATGATCTCTTAGATGCCTGTTGGCTGGAGGCATCCTTACTTCTGGTTGAACTTCTTCAGCATCTTCATCAAGCTGAGTTCCTTGTACTTCTTCAGCTCCTGGTACATGTAGTTCTCCCCCTGGACATAAGCCATCTTCTTCTACTTGCTGTCTTGCAGCAGGTACATCTTCTATGGTTAGCTTGTCCATCTTCTTAGTAAGACCTGTGGGGCTGCATACATTGCTAGACAACTCATTGTTAATTAGTTTTGTCTCATCAAAAACTACATGCACAGACTCCTCTACAACTTGTGTAGTCAAGTTGTAGACTCTATAAGCCTTACTATTATTGCTGTACCCAACAAACACTCCCTCTTGGGACTTGGCAGCAAACTTAGTTAGGTAAGACTTTCCATTGTTAAGTATGAAGCATTTGCAACCAAAAATCCTGAAATAGGATAGATTTGGTTTCCTGCCTTTCACAACTTCATAGGGGGTCTTGTTTAACCTTTTAGTGATGGTAGCCCTATTTATCACATGGCATGCAGTGTTAACTGCTTCAGCCCAGAAATACTCTGGCAGTGATGAATCACTTAATAGGGTTCTACCAGCCTCTATCAAGGTCCTATTTTTCCTTTCAGCAATGCCATTTTGCTGAGGTGTTCTAGGTGAAGAGAATTCTTGAAATATCCCAAAGTCTTCACACAGTTTTGTCATGCTTTCAGACTGAAACTCAGTACCATGGTCACTTCTAATTTTGACCACTGTACAGTTCAATTCATTCTGAATTTGCTTAACAAAGCTATAGAAGACACTAGGTGTTTCAGATTTCTGCCTTAAGAAGAACACCCAGGAAAACCTTGAGTAGTCATCAACAACTACAAAGGTATAGACCTTCCTACCTAAGCTGTGAACTGGCATTGGACCAAATAGATCCATATGCAAGAGGTATAAACACCTCACAGCATCTTTGTTGTCTAAGCTTCTAAAGGTGGATTTAGTCTGCTTGCCCTTTTGACAAGCTGAGCAAATGCCATCTTTGACACACTTAACTTGAGGACCATTCCTCACTAACTCTTTGCTAAAGAGTTTGCTAATAGTCTTGTAGTTAAGATGAGCTAGCCTCTTGTGCCACTTGACACAATGAGAGACTGTCTCATCAGCTACAAGACAAACAGGAGAACCATTGTTCTCAATCATAATGTCTAAGCAGTAGACATTCCTCTTTCTATATCCTGTCAAAATGATCTCTTGATCACTTGACCTCTTGATATGACAACCATTTTTAACAAATGAGATGTCATACCCTACATCACTTAACTGACTTATACTAATGAGGTTGTGTTTCAACCCTTTAACATAAGCCACTTGAGTAATGGTAACAAGGTTTGAAGAGATGTTACCAAACCCTTTGATGATTCCTTTTTCAGAACCACCAAAGGTCACTTTAGGACCATTTTTGATTGGAATGTAGTCCTTCAGTAGTCCCCTTGTTCCAGTCATATGTCTGGAACATCCACTATCCAAGTACCATGTTGGGGTATGGCCACTTGGATTCACCTGCAAAACAAATTAATGAACCTTAGAACCCAAAGTAAACTTGGGTCCTTGGTGATTGTTAGTTTGCAACTTGACATAGCTACCTGCTGGCTTTCCACCAGGTAACTTGCTACTCAACTTGGCACTGGCATTGTGCCAACAATCCAAGGCAAAGTGGCCAACCTTGCCACAACACCAGCATTCAAACTTGTTGTACCTTTGCTTAGGTACAGACTTGGCTGTCTTGACTACAGCAGGCTTATTGATTGCTGGGGCTTTGCCCTTGGACTTGGACTGATCCTGAACAGTCCTAGCTGGTTTAATAAAACCCAATCCAGCCTTTCCTTTATGATGAACAAATTCATCAATCAAGGGTAGCACTGATTTAGGTTTTGAAAAACTAGCAACTAGCTCTCTTTCTTTCTGAAGATTGATCTCCAGTCTCTTAATTTGATCATTTTTATAAGTGATAGTTCCCATTTGAATCACAGTAATGTGTTTCAGCCTGGCTACCTCATTGAGCTTTTGATCAAATTCCTTCTCAAGGTCTGTTGCAGCTGCCTTTAGATCAGCAATTTCCTTTGCCTGACTTTTGGCAAGGGACTTGCTTTTCTTATAGGCATGCAACAGTACTTTATATTCATCTAAGAGCTGATGAATATCTCCCTCAGATTCAGAAACACTTCCATCACTTGATGAAGATGAATCTGACTCTGAACTAGAACTGAAATCTGAACTTTGAGTTGGACTTTGTACCTGACTAGGTCCTGGCTGCTCCAGGATTTTGGTACTTTCAGTCAATGCCATCAGTCCTTGGCACTGACACTCTTCTTGTTCATAGATTGATTCCATGATCTGCATAAACTCCTCTTCTTCTTCAGCAAATAGCCATATATAGGCTTCAGCATCTGTCTCAGTGTCTGAAGAAGAAATGTCTGAAAGAGTCTTCTCATTCTTTGCAACAAAGGACTTCTCCTTCTTTCCTTTGAAGTGAGTCTTCTTTTTGTCACTGGATTCTTTTCTTCTCTCAGGACAATCTGCAATAACATGACCCTGTCTATTGCAGCAGTAACACACTATCCTAGACCCAGTTGCCTTGCTAGTCTTTGTCTTTTTCTTGTCCTTCTTTGAAGGCTTCTTCTCCTGATACTGAACTTCTTTCCCTTTGGAAAATGAAGGTCTGGACCTCCACTGTTTCTTCTTCAGGAATTTCTGAAAATGTCTGGTGAATGCAGCAAATCTTCATCACTTTCACTGCTTGTAGACTTTGTGCTAACAGATTCATCAGATTTTGATTCAACTACCTCTGGAGGAGGAGTTGATGACTTAGTCCTGCCCTTTCTAGGTACTTCTGACTTGAAGGCAACAGTCCTTTCCCTGTGCTCAGTCCTTGTTGATTTTTCCTCCTCTTTTCTCACAGACAGCTGCATCTCATAAGACAGCAACTTGCCAAATAGTGTGGGAGGAGGAATTTCTCCCAACTTTGCCATTTCTCTGATGGCACAGATCTTAGTGTCCCAATCTTTGGTTAGGGACCTCAAGAACTTATCATTCAATTCACAGTTAGTGAACTCTCTTCCATAGGACATGAGTTCATTAACAATTCTATAGAACTTCTTGTAGCATTCAGTGATGTTATCTCCTCTTCCTTGCCTAAAGCTCTCATACTCTTGATTAAGCAAGGACTTTCTATCTTGCCTAACTTATTCAGAACCTTCCATATAGACAATGAGGGTATCCCACATTTCTTTTGCTGTTTTACAGTGAATTAGGTTCTGAAAAGTTGCATCATCAATGGCACTTACTATTATGTTTTGTGCCCTTTTGTCCATAGTGGCTAGGACAATTTCATCCTTGGTCATCTCAGAGAAATCCTTTGGAGTCCTCTGATTTGCATCAAATACTGAGATCTTCATGGGCACATATGGCCCCTCTTTGACTGTGATGTAGATTCTAGGGTCTGAGGCTTCCATGAACAGCCTTACCCTCTCTTTCCAGATTCCAAAAATCTCTTTTCTGCATATGGGCAGTTTCATTGAACCCAATTCCTTGTGATTCTCTGAAGAACCCATGTTTCTTGATTTTCTTGAAACTGTGTTCTGACTTACACTGAATCTGCCAAACTGGATCTCCTCAGACAGTTAGTCCTTTTTGAGGAACCTCCCTCTGATACCACTTGAAAGATATGGTACCTAAACACCTAGAGGGGGGGTGAATAGGTGACCTGAACCTTATTAAAACTTTGTTGGCAGCACAACAGTTATTTCACAGAATTCTACAGTTAACAGCAATCACAGAATATAAACAGTTAATCCACAGCACAGCACAGCACAGCAGACACACTAATTTATAGTGGTTCCCCAATCTTTGGGTACATCCACTTTCCCCCTTCGCCTATCTAGCAGTGTACTAGATTCGGCCAATCTTCTCCACTATCTCAGAACCCAACTAGGTTCCTACACCTCAGGCCCAAAGCCTTACACTCAGCCACCAAGGCCTACACTCAGCCACCCAGGCCTACACTCAGCCAATTAAGGCCTACACTCAGAGTTCTTCAACTCCTACACTCAGGCAACCAAGCCCTACCCTCAGCCTTTATAATATAGGCTTACAATTCTCTCAGATCCAATGGATCCTACAAGTTAAAATTGAAATACAATAATTAACTCTACAACTCAGAAAATAAGAGAGGAGTTGAGAGTTTCTTGAAGAGTTCTTGGAAGAACTCAGCTAGATCCAAACTGACTTAGCTTCCTTCAAAGCTTCTTGAGTTAGAACTGAATTAGTCTGAATCCTCTGCAGTTGATCCTTGACCTCTGCTTCTTGAGATCCAGATGATTCTGAATCCTTCTTCTCAGCCTTAGTTCCAAAGACTGAATTCTTGATTGGAGCTCTCTCTCTCCAACTTCTTAGATCTGCAGTTGGACTGCCAGATCTTCTTGTGTTGATCCTCTGTGTATCACTTTTCTGATTACTTGAATGATCTGATCAACCACTTTAATTATTCTCACTACTTGAAAGAACAACTTGTAATTCTTACATGAACAACAACTTCTGTAAACTATGAGTGCCTATTTATAGGCTTCCTTCATGGTAACCGGCTGGTCCGGTTCATAACAGACTTTTGACTTCTCTGACAGTTGCTGTAGACCGGCTGGATCGGCAGCTGTCATGTCAACCAGTCACTTCTTGAAATTCTCTAACTGTCAGATAGTGTCGAGACTTTCTGTTCTTAAGTGTCGACACTTATAGACTAAGTGTCGACACATGCTGTGTAAGTGTCGACACAAGTCTACAAGGTGTCGACACAATTCCTTGTATGTCTCGACACTGATTCTTCTGCATGTGTCGACACTGAAATTGAGTGTCGACACAAGTACTTGTTCTTCATTCTTTAACTGTATTCTTCTAAGTGTCGACACATCTTCTTTGTGTCGACACATCTTCATGTGTTGAAACTGTCAAGTGTCGACACTACTTCTTGGTGTCGACACAAGTCTTCAATTTTGTTTCCTCAGCTGAGTGTCGACACATTCCCTTAGTGTCGACACTTGTACTTAGAATATTTTGTAAACTTTTCTGTTCTTTGCTAAGTGTCGACACAGCTCCTTGTGTCGACACTTTCTTCAAGTGTAGAGTCTTCAACTAAGTGTCGACACATTGTGCTGGGTGTCGACACTTTCTTCAAGTGTTGACTCTTCTGGTTGTGTGTCGACACATTGTGCTGAGTGTCGACACATACTTCAAGTGTTGACTCCTTTGAGTGTGTGTCGACACATTGTGTTGAGTGTCGACACATTCTTCATATGTTGACTCTGCTGTTTGAGTGTCGACATATTGTGTTGAGTGTCGACACTTGTACTTAGACTATGCAGATTTTTGCTGAGTGTCGACACAACTCCAAGTGTCGACACTTTCTGGTGTAGACACAGTTCTTCAGGGTGTCGACACTTCTGTTAAGTGTCGACACTGCTTTTCTGCATACTTCTTCACTGAGTGTCGACACAGCTCCAAGTGTCGACACTTTCTGTCTGGTGTCGACTCTTCATTCCAGGTGTCGACACAATGACTCCAAGTGTCGACACTGCTTGTCTGGGTGTCGACACAAGCTTTCTCAAGTGTCGACACTTTCCCTCTGGGTGTCGACACATGGACTTAGAAACTTTTAGCTTCAGTCCAGTGTATACCTAACCTGCACAAGTAACTCAAACAAACATCAAATACATTATGATGTATATCATTGAGTTAGGTGAGGCTTCTTCAAATCAGGTACATTTGACCAATGTACCCAACAGAATCAGATCGACGATCGTCGAACGCAGTTCGACAAACGACGATCTCCGGTCGACGAATTCTGAGTTGCTTCTCTGAACTCAGGTCGACGATCTCAAGACTCAAGCAAGGCTGTGTCGACACCTTCACAACAACTGTATCGACACTCATCAGTTCTCTCAGCTCGACGAACACAGAAACTGAGCTCGACGAACTACAAGCTCCGGTCGACGAACGCAGGCAAGATATTCAGCTCGACGAATCTAGCTGAGTTCGACGAATGTCGAACTCAGGTCGACGATCGATGAACTCGACGAAAGTTCAGGTTGATGATTTCTGAGCAATCAGTAACAATTGGCAGAATTAATTGAGGATCAATTACAGTCAACATTCCCAGTGAAAATAGCCGTTCAAACGGACAGTTACAGGTGAATTAAGTCGAGATCAATTTCCAAAGCACCTTCACTCTCGGGAATGTTTTCTTCCGCCATCAAATCTACGGATTTCAAATATAGGGAAGAAGATAGATTAGACACACAACAATAAACAGAGATAACACAGAGAACAAAAATATAGAGAAAGTGCAACATCACTGAAGCAACTAGCAGCCCTAGACCAGAGGAGACGGCTATCATAAGAAGAAGAAGAACATCCATTCATATCAAGAGTCTTCTTCTTTCTCATTACTGCAGGACAACTTCAAGGACAACAAATCTCTATCTGTCAGAATTTCCTGAAAAGTACTCTGGTCCAGACCTGAAGATTGAAGGCCTATCACCCTGAAGCAGTGCTCCAGCTTTCCTGATACATTCAAGATCACAGGGGGAGCAAGCTGCTAACATCATTCCACTTGAATCCTCTCTCTGATTGTTGACAAAGAAGATATCATCACTCTCTCACCACCTCCTATATAAAGGGTTGTCATCTCCCTTCAAAAGTGATTCCTGGTTCACAAGTCTCCTTCCAAAAGACTTGAGGTTTGATTTTTGGGGACCTGATCAAAACCCATTGGTGCCCAGGACACCTGATCAACTCATCCTACAGTGGATTCCTACCTAGGGTGGTAGAAGAGTGGATGTACCCAGATTGGTTGCGGAACCACTATAAAATCCTTGTGTCTTCTGGTTGCTTGCTCTTCTTTCATTATTTTTGTGCTGAGATATTTATTACTCTAATTAGTTTAGTTAAGATTTGTCCCTTTCATTCTTCCTTTCAGGGTCCGACTCCCGGAGTGGCTCCCGCACTCTCCGGAGTGGACTTCCTCCAAGATTCTTTGTACCTCCCCCTCGGCCACGCAACGAGCCAGCATCCCTGAGAGGGTCTTCTGGTACAGCTGCCCGTCCTGAAGGAGGTAGTACGTTGACTTGTGTCTCAGCTTCTTCTTATCTGCCCCCTCCGGATACTCTCCCGTGGAAAGGAAAGTTACAACTGGGTCCATCCATGAAGTCTGTTGATCAATCTCCATGAGCACCCCCTCTTCGATGGAGGGGCGGAATAGGTCGGTGATGGTACCCCCCACCTGGGGACCATGCTTTGCTAGTTGGTCGACCCGTTCGTTTTATTCCCTGGGCACGTGTCGGATGGAGAAGGTTTGAAAAGTGTCTATGACCCCCTTCACTTTGGCTAAGTACAATCGCAGGATAGGCTCCCTTTGCCTCAAACTCCCCGTTGATCTGGGAAGCTACCACCATGGAGTCAGTGAGGACCTCCACGTCCAACACCCCCAGCTCCATGGCCAGGCGCAGCCCTGCTAACACGGCTTCGTATTCGGTTTGATTGTTGGTGATGGGAAAGTGCACCACCACCGTCTGCTCAATTCTAGTTCCCTGAGGGCTCTCCAAGATCACCCCCACTCCTAGGGAATGTCTCCCCGAGGCGCCGTATACCTTCACCTTCCAAGGAGCCGGACGGGTGAGCTCTTCCTCTGCCACTTCAATCACATAGTCAGCCAAGAAGTCGGTCATTGCTTGAGCTTTGATCGAGAGGCGGGGGACAAAGGAAATGTCAAACTCACTCAACTCCACCGACCACTTGGAGAGCCTGCCAGAGTGCTCCACCCCCTCGAAGATGTTGCGGAGAGGATGGTCAGTCACCACCCGGATTGAGTGTGCCTGGAAATAGGGCCGCAGCCTCCGGGCTGAGATGATCAGGGCGAAGGCCAGCTTCTCTAAAATCGGGTACAGGAGCTCGGCCTTCCTCAGGACCCGGCTTACGTAATAAATGGGGAGCTGCTTCTTCCCCTATTCTCGAACTAGGACGGAGCTCAAGGCCTCCGCCCCGACCCCGTGATATAAAAACAAGTCCTCCCCCTCCTTCGTCCCTTGGAGCAGCGGAGCCTGAGTCAACTGCATCTTAAGGGCCCGGAATGCCTCATCGCACTCCTCGGTCCATTCGAACTTTCGGCCACCCCTCAATGTTTTGAAGAAGGGGGAGCACTTCTCCCCTGCCCGGGAGAGGAACCTACTCAACCCTGCCAGCTTTCCCGTCAGCCGCTGGAGCTCCTTAGCATTCCGTGGCGACCCTAGCTCTAAGATAGCCTTGACCTTATCTGGATTCGGCTCGACCCCCGCAGGGGTGAGGAGGTGCCCCAAGAACTTTCCCTTGCTGGCCCCGAAGACGCATTTTAGGGGGTTCAGCCACATTTTGTACTTGCGCAGGGTGACAAAGGTCTCTTCTAGGTCTTGGAGGTGGAAGTCCACATCCTGACTTTTGATCATGAGGTCATCCACGTACACCTCCAAATTCCTCCCCTTTTACTCCTTAAACACCTGATCCATCATCTTCTGGTAGGTCGCCCCTGCATTCTTCAGCCCGAAGGGCATCATCTTGTAACAGTAGCATCCATCCCCCGTGATGAACGAGACATCCTTGATGTACGGGGGTGCATCCTGATTTGATGATAACCTGAAAAAGCATCTAGAAAACTCATTACAGAAAAACCAACGGTTGAGTCAACCAGCGCGTCGATCCAAGCCAAAGGATAACAGTCCTTAGGACAAGCTTTATTAAGTAAAGAAAAATCGATACACATCCTCCACCGGCCGTCTCCCTTTTTGACCATGACCACATTGGAGACCCAGCCGGGGTATTGGATTTCGGACACGAAGCCGGCCTTTAGGAGCTTTGCCACCTCCTCTCTGATGGGCTCTGCCAGCTTGTCCGCAGTGGACCTCTTCTTCTGTTGAACGGGACGTGTTCCCGGGTCCAGGTTAAGGCGGTGGCAGGCCACATCTGCGTCAACCCCCGGCATCTCCGCGGAGTTCCAAGCGAAGATGTCCACGTTCTTCTGTATGCACTCCAGCATCCTGCCTTGGTCCTCCGAGGTCAGCCCTCCGCTGACGCGGACCTTCTCCACCCTGCCTCCACGGGTGAGCACCTCCAACTCCACCACTTCCTCCGCAGTCTCCAACCTGGACTGCTCTCCCCATACTTCAGCATCCCACTCTTCCGAGACCGGGATCTCCACCTCCGCCTCTTCTTCCACGGCCATCACTTCGACCATCTCCTCCTGATCTCCTACTGCCGCCTCCTCCTCTGCGCATTTCTCCATCTCCAGCTCCTCCCTTCTTTCTTCTTGCTCAGCTTCCTCTATCCTCCGCCCCATCTCCTCGGCTCCCTCCTACCAAGAGATGGTGTTCACCGTAGTGACATAGCACTCCCGCGCCACCTTTGGGTCCCCCCTGACCCGGACCTGAATCCCCTCAGCGTTGAACTTTAAGCATTGGTGGAATGATGATGGGACGCAGCGGAAGGCGCTAATAAGGGGCCTCCCGAAGATGGTGTTGTAGCTGCTGGGGGCATCCACAATGACGAACCTGCAGTTCCTGGACTGCCCCCCCCCCCAGTGTAATATGGAGGCCTACTCCTCCCTCCACTTCCTTCCTCCACCCCGAAAACCCGAACAAGGGTCCGTCCGAGGCCAGCACCCTCTTTACCTCCACCTTCATCGCGTCAAACGCCCTCTTGAAGACGACGTTGACGGAGCTCCCGTTGTCAACGCGGATCCAAGAGACGGTGAAATTTTTGATGGCTGCCTTGATGACCAGTGCATCATAGAATGGATCCTCGTGATCTGGCATGTCGCTCCTGGAGAAGGTGATCCTCTCCTCTGGGTGTGGGGTCTGGGATGTCGAGGCAACGCTTCGACGGTACATGGTGTGGAGGCTCGCCTTACGGGAAGCCTCGACACCCCCCCCCCCCCCCCCCCCGTGGATCACTCTGATCTCTCCTCGGGTTCCAACATCCACCCGGTCTTCGCAATGATCCTCCTCTACCCGAGGCAGGACCTCCTCAATCCTTACTTCTTGTCGTCCCTGCTGCTGCTGCTGCTCCCTATTCCCCCTCATCTCAAGAAATTACGGGCACATGGCTGTGGCGTGCCCCTCCTCCTAATGGTAGTCGCAATAGGGCAACTCTACCCTAACTTCTCTCCTCCTCCTTGCTATTCTCCTCCTCTCCACCATGGCTATGGCCATGAACTCTTCTTGATCGGGGAGCCGGGGCCTCTGGGCCTGCCTCCAACCCGGGGGGTGGAACTGATCTTGCCCCCCTTGATAGTGATCCCTTCTGTGGTATCCCCTCTGTGGTCTCTGCTCCTGCCACTCAGGCTTCCAGCCCAGTCGACGGTCGGGCTCCTGCCACCCCCACCTCGGCTGCTGCTGCCACTGGAGCTGCCTCTGCTCCCTCTGCCGTGGATCTCCTCTCCTCTCCTCCTGTCCTCTTCCTCCTCTTGACTCCTTCTCCTCCTCTGTGGCCCACCTGGCCAGCTTCCGCGTAAACTCCGGGTTTGACGCCTCCCCGTCAACTTCTCTCGCCGCCCTATCCATCAGCTCCTCGTAGGAGAGGGGGGGAACTCTCTTCAGCTCCATCCTGAAGAACCCCTGTTGTAGGCCTAGGGTAAAGGCCATCATCAGACTGTGGCCCGGCATCTCCTAGACCTGAGTAACCTCCTCCTGGAACCGGTCCACGTAGCTCCCCAGGGTCTCATTTACCCCCTGCTTGATGTGGAACAAGGACTCCGACTCCTTCTTCCTCTTCTTCGAGGTAGTGAACCTCAGCATGAACCCCCGGCGTAGTCCTCAAAGCAGTAGATGGAGCTGGCCGGTAGCTGATGGAACCACTCCCTTGCCTTCTCCCTGAGGGTGATAGCGAAGAGTCAGCATTTGAACCCGTCCGACATCTGCCGGATGGAGACTACATCTTCGAACTATTGAACATGTTGGACCGGGTCTCCCTTCCCGGTGTAGTAGGACATCTCGGGTTCCCTGAACCCGTCTGGAACTGGAGCTGAAGAGACCAACTCGCTGAAGGGACTGCCTCCCCCTACTGGTCGAGCTGGCAAATCTCGCGAGCCTAGCTCGCCGAACCGGCCTCGTCCTGCCAAGCCAGGGAAGAGCTCGCGCCCGGGGAGCTCGCGCCCGGGGTGCTCGCACCCTCGGCCTTCCTCGGCCACTTCCTTCCCAGCTCGCCTGTCGGGGGCGTCCTCGCCCAAAGAGGGGGCAGCCGCGATCTGGACTGCTGGAGTCGAGCACTCGGCCCGCGTGCCGAGTGCGAACTTGACGAGGCTCAGCACCTCATTCCTGAAATCTTCAAACATCCCCACCATGGCGAGAGGCGGGGGGGCGAGTTCGGCCTGTCAGATCCCTGTCCTCCTGTCATCGAACTCGCTGAAGCTTTTGAAAGTGCAGCTAGATCTGATATACTCTATAGGGGGGGTGAATAAAGTATATGGTGGTTTGAAACTTTTTACAACAACTGTTGTAATAAGAGTGAGCAGGGAAGCAGATAAAACTAATCACAGCACTAAGTAAAAAAAAACTAAGCACAAAAAAATCAAGGCCAGAAACAAAAATGAAAACAAGCAAAAGTAGAAGACACAAGGAAATATAGTGGTTCCCCAAACTTGGGTACATCCACTCTTCTACCACCTTAGGTAGGAATCCACTGCAGGATGAGTTGATCAGGTGTCCTGGGCACCAATGAGCTTTTGATAAGGTGCTCAAAAACCAAAGCAGATTTTTTGATCAGGTGTCTTGCCACCAATGAGCTTTTGACAAGGTGCTCAAAAACCAAGTTCAAACTTTTGAAGGGAGTTTGAGAAACCCTTTACAGAGTGGAGGTGAGAGAGTGATGGCAGTCTTCTCTTTCTCAAACAACTGAGAAGACTAAGTGGATTGTTGTTGTCAAAGCTCTCCCTGAATCCTTGAGATCTTCAGGAAGAAGAGCTTTGCTGAGGGTGATAGGCCTTCAAAGATTGAACTCCAGCAATAGATGATTTCAGCAATAGCTGAAGTGTTGAATGTCTGGAGTCTGGAAATATGTTGGCCTTGAACACTTTGAAGACTAAGGAGATCTAAAGATTTGAGAAGACTTGATCTCCTTGGATGTGTGTTCTTCAGAATTCTTTTGTGATAGAAGATTTTTGAATGTGTCTCTGTAATCTGTATCCTCTCTCTCTGTATTGTGTGTTCTCTTGAGAGATTCAAAAATCCTGTCTTTTATTCTCTGTAATAGAATAGAATAACATTCTCTGTCAAGTATAGCCGTTGGCCTGCATTAATTGCATCCTTAATTGCATAATCTCTTTTAGAGGAAAGTCCACAGATATATTCCTTGAAAAATCCCTTGAAACTTGGTCCAGAATTGAATGAAAACGGCTAGCAAATCTCTGAATTAATTGCAGAATAACTCCTGACTGATTTGAATTTAAATGTAGAAACATCCTGGAAGTTATCTGTAATCGTCGAACTGACCTCTGCTATCGTCGAGCTGAGCTCAGCGATCTGGAAATATACAGCAGCAAAAAATATCGTCGATCTGAGCTCAAAGATCGTCGAACTGAGCTCAGAGATAAAGATCCAAAGCAGAGTCAAAATCGTCGACCTGAGCTCACCGATCATCGAATGGAGTTCGACGATATTATGAAGTTGAGCTCAGCGATCGTCGAATGGAGTTCGACGATCTGTCGAAGTTGAGCTAGACGATCGTCGATCGGAGTTCGACGAATCGTCGTGCTGAGCTCGACGATATGACTTAGTCTCCAAACACAAAATCTTGGTCTTCAGGGCAGCTTCCAAACCTAGACTTCTAACCCTTAGACTCAATTCTAATTGACCTATTAAGCTATACAGGAGGTCAAGCAAAGGTTCCTAGAGACATAGTGATCCTGACCCAAATTAGTAATAGGGTGTTCCAACAATCTCCCCCTATTTGGGTTAGGATTACTATTTACAGACTTTGGAAAAATTTTAAATAACAACATACAAGCATCAAAGCAGAAAAACAATCAGCTAGACATGCAGAATCACAGAGATGTATATCATCCAGATAATCATCAGAAATCACAGAAAAATGTCAGCTTACAAAATCATTTCTTTTCTTTGCCCTTAACCATTTTAATTTCTCTGTTGGGATTGAGGGCTTCCTTCTTAGATCTGGTGTCATCTGCTGCACCTAAAGATGTCTGCTGTTTAAGCCTGGGAACCACTACTTCAGGGTGTAATTCCATGTATCTGTCAGCATCAAAGAATTTTCTTGAAGCATATCTCTAGTTCTTTCTGTCTCTGTTCAGACATAGTAGAAATGTTGGAAGAGTCTAATCCTTGTTCTCTGGCCTTTTTAATTTGGTCCAGTGCAGCTAATTCTTTTAACCTGTCAGTCCAAGCAGCTGGATTATTTTCAGGATCCTCATAAGGTACAGGTGGCTCATACCTGTTGGAGGGGTTGTCTTGAGGAGGCTTGGCAGACACAGTTTCTTTCAGCTTGTAAGGGAAAGAACCAGATGTTGTATCAGTTGAAGTTTGTCTTTGCCTGGAATATGGGTGCTGCCTGGAGTAACCTTTAGAATAGACTTGAATATCTCTTTGATTACCTCTATATCCTCCTCTCCTAGAATGTGAACCCCTGGATTGGCTTTCCCTGTGGTAAGATCTGGCATGAGGTTGATAGGGAGCCTGACTTCTGGCTGGGGGGTTGACTTGCAGAGCTTCCACCTGCACCTGCATCAGGAGGAGGTGGTGGAGGAGGATGAGAGTGCTGGAATTGGGATGAACCCTTCTCATATTTTCTCTTTTTCTTCATTGCTTTTAGCTGGTTCTTGGAATACTGCATCTAGTGTTCAGTGATTGGGCAGTCATGTAAGATGTAATATGGGATGTCATTGTTATCTTTAACTTTAGTAGGAGGTACCCTTTTCATAGCCTTGCTCATTGCCTTTCTTTTCCTGGCAATGGTAGCAGAAGAGTCATCAGAGTCTGTTTTAAATTCATCAGATTCAGAACACTGGTCATCAAAGAGAGCATCTATTTTCTTCATCAAGTCTTTCTTGAGTTGTTCAGAAGCAGATGAGCCAGAAGTTGAAACAGCAGCAGCAGCAGCAGGTATTGAAGGTGAAGCAGAAACAACAACAGCAGCAACTTCACTAGCAGCAGCAGAAACAGCAGATTCCCTAACAGCAACAGAAACAGAAGGAGCATCATCAAGGACTGCAGAAGGCTCAAATTCAGTGGCCTCTGACATCAGAATGTCCTTGGAAGATGGTTCATCAGAAATAGCAGAAACTTCAGCATCAGCAGTATCAACATTCTCAGAAGCAAAAGCAGTCCTTTCTTCAGAAGAAGCAGCAGCAGCAATTACTGAATTTACAAAGGAAGTGAGGATGCTAGGGTCACAGCAAGAAAGAGGCACAAGTGCCTTGGATAAGTCTTCTGGAGGCTGGACAGCATGGACCTCTGGCAGACAGCTGAAGAAGGCAGAATCAAAAGCTGATAGCAAAGACCTGAGGTCTATTGCAAGAACTGCAGTTGAACTCTGACTTTGTGCTTGAGGCACAGCAACAGCAACAGGAGGAGTAGCAGAAGAAGCAGAACTAACAGCAGCAGCAGACAGAGAGCTCACAGCAGCAGTCACAGAAGCAGCAGCAGCAACAGCATGAAGGCTTACTTCATATGGCATCTCCCCCTGCCTAGATACAGACAGGTCTGGATCAAGGCACACTGCTGTAGGTGCTGCCTGAGGAAAGAGGGAAGAGAGCCTGGCAGAAAGGGCTGCCACTAACAGGTGTAGAGGAGCCAAGGAGGTCTCCAATAGTAGAGAGAGCCTGGGGGCAAGCAGCTCATACAGCCTGTCAGCAAGGGCTGAGAGGTCTACTTGCTCAAGAGCTGGAGCAGAGGTAGAGGGTATGGAAGCAGCTGAAGGTTCTGGAAGTGGAGAGCTGGAGAATTGTGGACTGGATGGCTGAGGTGTTGGGAAGGTGGAAATGGAGGATAGGGGAATGGAGATAGATGGGGTGAATGTTGGTTGATCAATGATCTGGTGTAGGAGGTCTTGAAATGAAGTGGAGGAGGAGGGTAGCTCAGGAGGAGATGATGGGGAATCATCCATAAAGGAATCATCCAGTAGGGTGAAGGATGGAATGGAGGGGGGTGAATAGAGTATACTCTAGAGGGGGGGAGTGAATAGAGTATATGGTGGTTTGAAAGACGGACCCAAGGGCTCGGCGGGGAGGTCCCACCACACACCTGGAAGATCTCAGAGCGCTTCCCCTCCTTAGCCAGAGGCCGAGCTAAGGTACCCTCAGAAAGCACCTGAAAACTGGAGCAGGAAGGCACAAGAAGCATGCCTTCTGGGGTACCCCTTGAGTCCTATTTATAGTTTTTGAAATCTGAACTGCCAATAACCAAAAGAACTGACCTGAAATTACCAGAAAACCCTTGGTTGGGTCTGCCAACAGCCAAACTCCGCTGTTTTGAAGGGCTATATGCAGACCAGTGGGGGCAAAACAGTAAAAAGTACCTCACACATCCAGGCGAGCTGGGGAGCTTGATCAACTCGGCAGGTCCTGCTCGCCTGCTGCTGCCAAGATGCGTTGCGAGAGCGCGAGGCAGGACGGCAAGCTCGCCCATCCCTTGGTCGCCATCAGTTGTCCTGGGCCAGCTCGGCGAATGCCGAGCTCGGGGTCGACGATGGCTGATCTTTGGTCGACGAATGCCGAGCTCGGGCTCGGCTTCTCCACTGCCGAGCTCGCCCACTCCCCTTAGCCCGATCTGCCTGGCTCCTGGCGGCCTTGCTCGCCGGACACGGGGTTGTACACTATGCATAAAGGAAGAGAACTTCACATGTCCAAGAAGAGAATCGTTGCCCTAGAAATTCGCTTGGGCGCCATGGAAAACTAGCCGGGTGGAGATCACCGTAACGGCCTCGCCTCCACGGATTTAGTCTCGGCTTGTGATTCGGAGCTCCGAAGCTTCACCGGCGGCCGGATTTATCTTTCTCCTTCTTCCTTGCTCTCCCCTCTCTCTAAACCCTTAGAAAGAGAAAATCTAAAGAGGAATGAGGGTTTCACCCCTATTCCCGGCCTTAACACTGCAGGAACAATTCTGGGTCGTCGGATCCCATCTAAGTAAAACAAACGGCCTTGATTCGCCCTTAAAATCAATTTCATGGGCCGAACACGACCTGTGACACGTCGTGTCTCACGATCTAAACACGATCTTCGAACACATTTCGTCGAACACACGGAAAATCATCGAACTCGTAGCATGACACGGCCATGGACACGCCCGTGTCCCAGGACGTGTGACCCTTATCAGGCCCCAGATTGGCCTTAAGACGCTACCAGTTCATTTTCGAGTTTTGGGGTGTTACACCGCACCAACCTGCCGATGTCCCATTCCTCCCGCCGGTCTTGGAGGGCGTCCGCAAGCAGCTGTTCAAGTCGTTCTGAGGCCGCCGGTTCGACATCATCTTCTGGCGGCTTAACGTCAACACGCTCCTGGAGATCCACTCCAACGAGGGTAAGATTTTGAGCAAGAATTTCTTCTTGCATGCTCGCTTCACTTGTTGTAGCTCGGTACTGATACGTTTACTCGGCATTTTGCAGTGGCGTGTGAGCTTCCGGAGAAGCCGCTTCCTCCGGTGAAAGAAGTCGCCACCTCCTTCCAGGAGTCCAACCCTCCGCCCGATGTCGGCGAGAAGAGGAAGCTCGCCAAAGGGAAAGCGAAGATCCAGTCCCCTGGCCCTGCGACTAAGAAGGCGAAGGTATCATCGCTGCGACCTGGCGACCAAGAGTCGCCGCTGGATGCTCGACCTCCCCACTTCCACCCCAACTTCAACTTGGGGCGAGGGGCGGTGGATGCTTATGGTCGGCCGCTTGTTACCGGTCGGAGGACGACCATCTGGTGACACTGAGCACCAACCTCCCCTCTTGTTCGGCAGACTAGGAGGATAATGGAGAGGCCTTTGCCGTCGTCCACGCGTTGTACGGGCGAGCTGATGCTGAGTCTATGCTGGAGCTCAGCGCGGAGGATCTCGCTCAGCAGACCGCATGCTCGCTCGCGCGGGCCGTCGAGTTAGGGCACTACTCGGCCAAAAAGCTACTCGAGATGACCGAGGCCTTGAAGGTCATCACCACGAAGGCCATTGATCTCGGTATGCAGTCGGTCCGCTGGAGGGACTATGAGATAAGTCGCTTCCCGTGTGCGACGTTGATGGCGTTGGCCTTGGATTTATTTTGCTGACTTTGTTCTTTATCGCAGGCTACCGAGATTGAGGCCGCTAAAAAGCTGTCTGAGTGCGAGGCGAAACTCGCCAATTTGCTTGAGCTGGAGGCAGCCCAAGTCCGCGCCGCCGAGATGGAGACTCGCTTGACTGCCTTCGAGGGCTGCGCGAGTTCTTCAGCTCCCCAGCAAGATGCGTCGCGGCCGGAGGAAGATCCGCATTACGCGGTCAAAAGAACTCGCACTCTCTGGAAGGAGAGGTCGTCGGTCCGCCGCGAGATAGCTCGAGAAGCGAGGAACATCATGCCCGCGCGGTTAAGGATCAACAACCAGCTCGCCGAGGGGGAGAAGCAACTCACCGTCGACGAGCTCATCCCCGAATTTCTTGCCGAGGAAGCGACCTCGCCCAATCGCCTCCCTTCTTTGTCATCGGGCTCCAGCAGCAGCGGCAGCGGTAACAGCAACAGCGGCGGCAGTAGCAGCGGTGAGGAGGAGAGCGAGGAGGGCGGCGAGGAAGATGAGGACTCCGATATTGGAGATGACGAATATCGGCCTAATACTGGCGACGATGACTCCTAGTTGCTCGCCGATATTTGTCATACTCGCATGTAGCAGTGTTAACCATTTTTTGTAACTTGTAAACTTTTGATATACATATTTATACAAGTTAAGATTACTGCACTTTGTCGTTCTTTGCTTGCATGTTTGTTGGTTAATGATGTTCGCTAGGCTCATAGGCTCGGGGAGGATGAGTGTTCGTGACGCTTTACTCGCACGTTGACATCGGTCATAGTCGCGCAGTTATTACTCGCACTGCCATAGTCGCTCTGATAGCTCACATCCCGATGCTCGCCTGTGTCTGCACGTATACTCACCATAGAATACTCGCACGCTTGCCAAGACGTACTCGCATACTTGCCAAGACCCACTCGCATACTCGCCAAGACCTGTTCGTACCTGCATAATTGCTATCTCGCCAGAGCTAAACCTGACTGGCTTGGAAACCAGAGCCGACACCCATCAAGAGCTGAGCTTGGTTGGTGGTGTGGAGTAGTCGACACCCAACAGGAGCCAAGCTCAACTGGGGGTGGAAATCAGTCGACACCCGGCAGGAGCCAAGCTCAACTGGGGGTGGGAATCAGTCGACACCCAGCAGGAGCCAAGTTCAACTGGGGGTGGGAATCAGTCGACACCCAGCAGGAGCCACACTCAACTGGGGGTGGGAACCAGTCGACTCGGGGAGTCAAGTAGTCAGTCTGCAGGATAGGAGCTCGTACAGAGTTTACGTGCTACGACATCACTTCAACGAGGATCTTGATCTCACTCAAGGAGGTCATTGGCCAATATGCAGGAGAGGAGCTCGTGCAGGGACTTGGACTTACGGCGACACTACCACTCGAGTACTTGAAACATTGTTGGAGTCGACAGCTCTCAGGAGACTTGCTCAACTAGAGTGGTGTAAGTCGACTCGGGGAGGCAAGTAGTCGGTCTGCAGGAGAGGAGCACGTACAGAGTTCACGGACTACGACACCACTCTAGTGAGGAATTTGATCTCACTCGAGGAGGTCGTTGGCCAATGTGTAGGAGAGCAGCTCGTGCAGGGAATTGGACTTACAAGGACACTACCACTCGAGGACTTGAACATCGTTGGAGTCGACAGCTCTCAGGAGCCTTGCTCAACTAGAGTGGTGTAAGTCGACTCGGGGAGGCAAGTAGTCGGTCAGTAGGAGAGGAGCTCGTACAGAGTTCACAGACTACGACATCACTCCAATGATGAACTTGATCTCACTCGAGTAGGTCCTTGGCCAATATGCATGAGAGGAGCTCGTGCAGGGACTTGGACTTACGGCGACACTACCACTCGAGGACTTGAAACACTGTTAGAGTCGACAGCTCTCAGGAGCCTTGCTCAAATAGAGTGGTGTAAGTCGACTCGGGGAGGCAAGTAGTCTGTCTGCAGGAGAGGAGCTCGTACAAAGTTCACGGACTACGACATCACTCCAGCGAGGAACTTGATCTCACTCGAGGAGGTCCTGGGCCAATATGCAGGAGAGGAGCTCGTGCAGGGACTTGGACTTACGACGACACTACCACTCGAGGACTTAAAACATTGTTGGAGTCGACAGCTCTCAGAAGCCTTGCTCAACTAGAGTGGTGTAAGTCGACTAGGGGAGGCAAGTAGTCGGTCTGTAGGAGAGGATCTCGTACAGAGTGTACAACCCCGTATTCGCGAACAGTGGGCCCCAAACAAGACAAGCGAGTTTTTAAGCATTTTGGAGATTTTGCACTCTTGGTGGCCAATTTTGGCTTGGCCTTGGAAATATACTAGTAGGGGGAGGAAAAATCTGCCTCCCCCCAGTGGCCCTCTTTTGGGGGGCGGGTGCGACAAGTTGGCTAGCACCCGCCCTGTCCTGATAAGTGCAAGGTGGGAGCGGCGGGACCGGCCGGGGGCCAGGGTCTCGCCCCTGCCCTCTCCTGCTTGGCGGTTTGGCAGGGCGAGACCGGCCGGGGGATCCACCCCGACCCCCAAGGAGCTAGCTCCCCCCCCCCCTCTTGACGAGATGACTCCCAGGGGTCTTGGCGAGATTTCCCCAGCGGGGGGAGAAGGAAGTGCACCAGGAAGAAGGCCAGGGAAGGGGAGGATGGGAGATGGGGTCGAGCGAGATCTCACCGGTCGGGAGTTGTTCTCCAGTCCGGCGAGTGCCAACCTCCCAAGCGAGCAGGTCGTACGAGTAGAGGTAGCGAGACCACCCATTAGGGGGTCACTCTTCAGCGAGCTGATCATCTCAGCTCCCATTCCCGAGGGGTTCAGAGATCCATACATGGCTTACTATACCGGGAAGGATGACCCCGTCCAGCATATGCAGTGGTTCGAGGATGCCATCTCCATCAGACCGATGACGGATGCCTTCAAGTGTCGTCTCTTTGCGATCACGTTGAAGGAGAAGGCAAGGGATTGGTTCCATCAACTCCCTCCGAGGTCGATCTATTGGTTTGAGGACTTGAACTGGAGCTTTCAGCTTCGCTTCTCCACCTCCAAGAAGAGGAAGAGGAGTCCTGAATCTATCTTTCTGATAAGGCAGAGAGCCGAGGAGTCGCTGGCCCACTACGTTGACAGGTTCCAGGAAGACATCCTGGATATCCAGGAGATGCCATGGTATGCTCTCCAGATGGCCTTCACTGTTGGTCTGAAGGAGGGCTTATTCAAGATGAGCTTGACCCGGAAGTCCCCTCTTTCCTTCGAGGAGCTGATGGAAAGGGCGGCAGATGAGATTGTCATGGAGGCAGCCAACCCGGCATTTGTCAAGAGGCTGGCAAAGTTAACGGAGGTGGAGTCAAAGGAGCAGGGTGGCTCAAGGCATCAGGAAGGAAGAAGAAGAGAGGAGCAGAGAGCTCAAGGGTTCCAAGGACAGGAGGGTCCGGAACCAGGCTGGAGGCAACAGGGAGGACCTGCCCAAGGTCCATGAAGAGCTCTCATCCAAGAAGGGGGAAACTTCCACGGGGGCCAAGGGAGGTTCAACTTCCAGAGGCAGGCCCCTAGGCAGCTCCTACCCCCACCCCAGCAGGCTTTGGTGATCGGAGATAGAGGAAGAGGCATGGGGGGAGACCGCCGAGCCCGCCGAAAGAGGGGAGGAAGAGTCTTGCCTTACTATGACTTCCACCAGTTGGAGGGTCACGCCACGGCTAGCTGCCCCGAGTTCCTGGAGGTAAAGGGGGCGAGAGGCCCAGCTCAGCCTCAGCCGCCGGCGCAGGTTGAAGGAGTTCTGCCCCAAGGAGGGGGTGATGATGTATGTGAGGACCGGGTCGATGTAGGACCCTGAGGTGGTATAGCTGTGATCCACGGGAGGGGGGGGGGGGTAGAAGCCGCTCGAAAGGCAAGTCTCCACGTCATGTATCGTCAGAGCGTCGCCTCGACATCTCAGACCCCGCCCCTGGAAGAAAAGATCACCTTTTCATTGAAAGACATGCCAGAGCATGAGGATCCCTTCTGCGACGCCCTGGTCATCCAGGCAGCCATCGAAGGCTTTACCGTCTCCCGGATCTTGGTTGACAACGGAAGCTCTGTCAATGTCATTTTCAAGAAGGCATTTGACGGGATGAAGGTAGAGCCAAGAAGGGTGCTGGTCTCGGACGGACCCCTGTTTGGATTTTCAAGGGAGAGGAAGGAAGTGGAAGGTGGAGTCGGACTCCATGTGAAGTTAGGGGGGATCTCAAGAAACTGTAGGTTTGTCATTGTTGACGCTCCAAGCAGCTACAACGTCATTTTCGGAAGGCCCCTCATCGGTGCTTTCCGGTGTGTGCCTTCGTCCTTCCACCAGTGTCTTAAGTTCAACTCAGAGGGGACTCAGATCAGGATCAAGGGAGACTCTAGGATGGAGAGGCAGTGCTACGTCACGGCTGTCAACACCATCTCTTGGTTGGCCAAGGCAGAGGAGATGGAGAAGATCATGGAGAGCCTGAGCAGGATGGAAGTATCCAAGGGGAAGGAATTGGATAACGGCCATCAGGCCAAGGTCCCCTGAATAAGCCTCGTCTCGGCAGAGTCTTGTATCTTTTTTTATGCTGTAATGAGTCCAGCCCACGACCAGCAGAGTCGGGGGGGGGGGGGGTCATGTAACCCATCTTTTTTCCCCATTAGAGGATGTTGAAATTGAAAAAGCTTAGGTGACATGTCCAGCTACCAACCCCCGGGAGGATCTCCTCATACCAAGCTCACACCAGCTGGCAGGGTCGAGAGTGCCTCGGGGGGTGGCTCTTTTCTCCTTTGCTCCGATGATGATTCTGCTGTCAGGATCTCACTAGCTGACAGGACTGGTTGATCTCTCGTGGAAGCTAAGTCCTTTGCTCCGATAATGATTCCGCTGTCAGGCTCTCACTAGCTGACAGGGCTGGTTGATCTCTCGTGGAAGCCAAGTCCTTTGCTCCGATGATGATTCTGGTGTCAGGCTCTCACTAGCTGACAGGGCTGGTTGATCTCTCGTGGAAGTCAAGTCCTTTGCTCCGATGATGATTCCGGTGTCAGGCTCTCACTAGCTGATAGGGCAGGTTGATCTATCGTGAAAGCCAAGTCCTTTGCTGCGATGATGATTCCGCTGTCAGGCTCTCACTAGCTGACAGGGCCGGTTGATCTCTCGTGGAAGCCAAGTCCTTTGCTCTAATGATGATTCCGCTGTCAGGCTCTCACTAGCTGACAGGGCCGGTTGATCTCTCGTGGAAGCCAAGTCCTTTGCTCCGATGATGATTCCGCTGTCAGGCTCTCACTAGCTGACATGGCCGGTTGATCTCTCGTGGAAGCCAAGTCCTTTGCTCCGATGATGATTCCGCTGTCAGGCTCTCCCTAGCTGACATGGCTGGTTGATCTCTCGTGGAAGTCAAGTCCTTTGCTCCGATGATGATTCCACTGTCAGGCTCTCACTAGCTGACAGGGCTGGTTGATCTCTCGTGGAAGTCAAGTCCTTTGCTCCGATGATGATTCCACTGTCAGGCTCTCACTAGCTGACAGGGCTGGTTGATCTCTCGTGGAAGCCCAGTCCTTTGCTCTGATGATGATTCCGCTGTCAGGCTCTCACTAGCTGATATGGTTGGTTGATCTCTCGTGGAAGCCAAGTCCTTTGCTCCGATGATGATTCCGCTGTCAGGCTCTCACTTGCTGACAGGGCTGGTTGATCTATCGTGGAAGTCAAGCCCTTTGATCTGATGATGATTCCGCTGTCAGGCTATCACTAGCTGACAGTGCTGGTTGATCTCTCGTGGAAGCCAAGTCCTTTGCTCCGATGATGATTCCGCTGTCAGGCTATCACCTAGTTGGCAGGGCAGGTTGATCTCTCGGAGCGTGGGTAGGTCTCACCTCGAGGTGGTTTTCGCTGCCAGGCTCTCAATAGATGGCAGGGCAGGCGTGCCTCTCGTGTATGCCAAGTACTTTTTACCCGGAGGGGGTCTCGTCACCCAGACTCCCATTAGTTGGCTTGACAGGTTGACCCCCCCTGGGCGGGGGCAAGTATTTTTCGGCTCTAAGAATGCCGCTCCGCGAATACGTTGGGTTGGATGTTTCTTTCCGAGCTTGTGTCAACCTCGAAAAGAGCGGGGATTATGTACAACCCCGTATTCGCAAAGAGTGGGCCCCAAACAAGGCAAGCGCGTTTTTAATTTTTTTGGGAGATTTTGCACTCTTGGTGGCCAATTTTGGCTTGGCCTTGGAAATATACTAGGAGGAGGAAAAATCTACCTCCCCCCAGTGGCCCTCTTTTGGGGTGCGGGTGCGACAAGTTGGCTAGCACCCGCCCCGTCCTGATAAGTGCGAGGTGGGAGCGGCGGGACCGGCCGAGGGCCGGGGTCTCGCCCCTGCGCACTCCTGCTTGGCGGCCTGACGGGGCAAGACCGGTCGGGGGCCGGGGTCTCACCCCTGCCCCTTCCTGCCTGGCGGCCTGGCGGGGCGAGACCGGCCGGGGGCCGGGGTCTCGCCCCTGCCCCTTCCTGCATGGCGGCCTGGCGGGGAGAGACCGGCAGGGGGCCGGGATCTCGCCCCTGCATTCTCCTGCTTGGCGGTCTGGCGGGGCGAGACCGGCCGGGGGCCGGGGTCTCGCCCCTGCCCCTTCCTGCCTGGCGTCCTAGCGGGGCGAGACCGGCCGGGGGCCGGGGTCTCGCCCCTGCCCTCTCCTGCTTGGCGGCCTGGCGGGGCGATACCGGCCGGGGGCCGTGGTCTCGCCCCTGCCCCTTCCTGCCTGGCGGCCTGGCGGGGCGATACCGGCCGGGGGCCGGGGTCTCGCCCCTGCCCTCTCCTGCCTGGTGGCCTGGCGGGGCGAGACCGTCCGGGGCCGGGGTCTCTCCCCCACCCCTTCCTGCCTGGCGGCATGACGGGGCGAGACCAGTCGGGGGCCGGGGTCTCGCCCCAGCCCTCTCCTACTTGGTGGGCTGGCGGGGCGAGACCGGCCGGGGGCCGGGGTCTCGCCCCTGCCCCATCTTGCCTGGCAGCCTGGCGGGGCGAGACCGGCTAGAGGCCGGGGTCTCGCCCTTGCCCCCCTGCTTTTACCATCTTGCCCTCGGAGGGGGGGATTACCCCTTTACCCCCCGGCGTGGCTGTTTTCTATTGGCCCAAAGTCTTTTGGCCCTAGGGGCATTTCAGTCATTTTGGTCCATGGGAATTGGAAAACTATAAATAGGCCCTTAGGGGTTCCTTGGAGGGCATCACTTCTTCACTCTCTCTTCATCCTCCAAGGCACCCTAGCTCAAGCATTGGCTAGGGAGGGGGAGACCTCAAAGGTCTTCCGGGTGTGAGGTGGGACCTCCGCGCTAGAGCCGAGGGTCTGTTTCTAGCTTCTTGATCTTTGATCCGTGACGTCCCTCCGGGTTTAGTAGGTGTGAGGTCACCCCTTTCTAGGGACCCCGAACTCCACAGAGGTCAATTTTGGCTTCAACACAGAGTTCACGGACTACGACATCACTCCAACAAGGAACTTGAACTCACTCGAGGAGGTCCTTGGCCAATATACAGGAGAGGAGCTCATGCACGGACTTGGACTTACGACAACACTACCACTCGAGGACTTGAAACATTGTTGGAGTCGACAGCTCTCAGGAGCCTTGCTCAACTAGAGTGGTGTAAGTCGACTCGAGCAGGCAAGTAGTCGGTCTGCAGGAGAGGAGCTCGTACAGAGTTCACGGACTATGACATCACTCCAACGAGGAACTTGATCTCACTCGAGGAGGTCCTCAACCAATATGCAGGAGAGGAGCTCGTGCAGGGACTTGGACTTACGGCGACACTACCACTCGAGGACTTGAAACATTGTTGCAGTCGACAGCTCTTAGGAGCCTTGCTCAACTAGAGTGGTGTAAGTCGACTCAGGAAGGCAAGTAGTCGGTCTGCAGGAGAGGAGCTCGTTCAAAGTTCACGGACTACGACATCACTCCAACGAGGAACTTGATCTCACTCGAGGAGGTTCTTGGCCAATATGCAGGAGAGGAACTCGTGCAGGGACTTGGACTTACAACGACACTACTACTCGAGGACTTGAAACATTGTTGGAGTCGACAGCTCTCAGGAGCCTTGCTTAACTAGGGTGGTGTAAGTCGACTCGGGGAGGCAAGTAATCTGTCTGTAGGAGAGGAGCTCGTACAGAGTTCACGGACTACGACATCACTCCAATGAGGAACTTGATCTCACTCGAGTAGGTCCTTAGCCAATATGCAGGAGAGGAGCTCGTGTAGGGACTTGGACTTACTGCGACACTACAACTCGAGGACTTTAACCATTGTTGGAGTCGTTTTTCTTTGCTGCTTAAAAGATTGTCAATGAATCAAATGCATCAATATCTTTGGGGATGAAGAAACTATAAAGAGAACGATGATCTCGCCGTCGTCGAGTTAGGAGGGTGGCATCCCGCCCTGTTCCTGATAGTTCCTCCAGTCGGAGGAGAGATGCAATCGGGGGTAGCTAGGCCGACATGCAAGGGGGGAGCTGATCTCAGCCGTCAATGCAGGGGTCCGGTCTTACAAGGACGCTTATATCCCGAAGCATCGTCCTATCGTCCGCGTTGGACTATCTAGGAGAAACAGGTCGAAGGCCTGTTTCCCAATCCAACCGTGGAGATCATTTCAGCACTGCCACTTGGCTACGAGCGTACATGGAAGGGCGAGGGGTAATGTTCTCCCAAGGGTCCTCCAGGATGCACTCGCGACTAACATCTTCCCTCGGGCCTATCCCTGCCCTTCGACCGGTTATCCTGCCTTTGGAAATAATTGAAGGGTTGTTGCCCAAATGAGGGCTTGGTAAGGTCGATCATCCTCGAATCCGAGAGGTTGAAGTCCAAACCTGTTCCTGATAGTTCCTCAAGTCGGAGGAGAGATGCAGTCGGGGGTACCTAGGCCGACATGCAAGGGGGCAGCTGATCTCGGTCGTCAGTGCAGAGGCTCGGTCTTACAAGAGCGCTTCCGGAGGCATCGTCTCATCGTCCGCACTGGGCTATCTAGGAGGAACGAGTCGACAGTCGATTTCTCGGATCGATCTCGGAGCAGAACCTTAAGAGCTCAAAAAACTTGAGATGAAATAGCACAAAGAGAAACCAAACAGTTGTCACTATATATATATATATATATATATATATATATATATATATATATATATATATATATATATACAATAGTGATATCTCAAAGCACACCATGGAAAGCATCTGGACCGTCCGATCTCCAGGAAATAGATTCTGGCCATTGGATTCATGCATATTGGCCTGCAATTAAAAAACTCTCACCCAGGGTTACTGTTCATCCAGAAAAAATTCTGATGACCCCCCCCCCCCCCCCCCCGTTCCGCCTGCCCTCCAGCCGAATCCCTCTGTCGTCAGCGGCGGAGCCGCCGGCGGCCTGCCCGGCGCCGGCGAGAGAGGGATTCAGCTGGAGGGCAAGCGGAACGGGGGGGGGGGGGGGGGGGGCATCGGGATTTTGATTTTTTGATTTTTTTCATTTTTTTTATAAAAATATAAAAAATAAAAAATTATTATATAATGATTTATTTAATTATAATTTGATTTAAAAAATAATTATTATTTATTAAATTATATAAATATTTAAATTTTTCGGAGGTGGGCGAAGCCCGCCGGGGGTTCAAGCGGGCGAAGCCCGCTTGATTGCGGGCGAAGCCCGCTTGATTGCGGGCGAAGCCCGCTTGATTGCGGGCGAAGCCCGCTTGATTGCGGGCGAAGCC
>CM077163.1:170024120-170201620 GCA_039583875.1 Platanthera guangdongensis | reverse complement strand
TTCGTCGAAGTGAGCTCAACGATCGTCGAATGGAGTTCGACGATTCGTCGTACTGAGCTCGACGAAATGACTTAGTCTCCTGAACTAAAATCTCTTGTCTTGAGGGCAGCTTTCAAACCTAAATATTAACCCTTAGACTCAATTCTAATTGACCTTTAGATCTATACAAGGAGGTCAAAACAGATTTCCTAAAGACATAGTGATCCTTGCCCAAATCAGTAATAGGGTGTTCCAACAATCTCCCCCTATTTGGGTTAGGATTACTATTTACAGATATTGGAAAAATAAAAACATACAAAGTAGAGATATAATAAACAAGACAGCAGAAACACAGACATTATCTCAAATAGTTCAGAAAATAAAATATACTGTCATCTTATAGAATCATTCTTTTTTCTTGCTCTTTATAAGAACTATTTCTCTGTTGGGATTGAGAGCTTCCTTCTTAGATCTTCTATCATCAGCTGTACCTAGAGAGGTTTGTTGCTTTGGCCTGGGCACTACAACTTCTGGATGCAGCTTCATGTAGATTTCTGAATCAAAGAATTTGTTGGATGAGTATCTTTCAAGTTCCTTCTTCCTTTGATTTGATAAAGTAGTGATACAGGATGTATCTTTTCCTTGTTCTCTAGGTTTCTTGATTTGATCTAAAGCAGCCAATTCTTTCATCCTAGCTGTCCATGAGGTGGGATTATTTTCTGGATCTTCAAATGGAATAGGAGGCTCATATCTATTTGAAGGATTATCTGGAGGAGCTCTGGAAGAAACTAGTTCTTTCAGCTTATAAGGAAAGGGACCAGAAGTTGTGTCAGATGGACCTTGTCCTTCCCTTTGGTAAGGATGTTTCCTGGAATATCCTTTAGAGTATACTTGAAATTCTCTTTGATTTCCTCTGTAATGTCCTCTTCTGGACTGGTAACCTCTAGATTGACTACCTCTGTACTGGGATCTACCTTGAGGTTGATATGAAGTTTGACTTCTGGCAGAGGATTGGAAATCAGAACTACCACCTACACCTGCATCAGGTGAGGGAGGAGGAGGAGGATTGAAATGGGAAGATCCTGTCATACTTTCTCTTCTTCTTCATAGCCTTCAGTTGATTCCTGGAGTATTGCATCCAGGGTTCTGTGAAAGGGCAACTATGCAGTATATAATATGGAATGTCATTTGTATCTTTCACTTTTTCTGGAGGAACTCTTTTCATAGCCTTGCTTCTGGCTTTCCTTTTCCTTGCAATTGTAGCAGAGAAATCATCTGAGTCAGTCCTGAACTGATCACTGTCTAAGCTTGGAGGATTATCATACACTGCATCAATCCTTTTGAGATAATCTTTTTGTTGTTGATACTGAGCAGGAGAGACAGCAAAAACAGCAACAGTAGCAGCAGCAGCAGGAAGAGGGGTGGAAGCAATACTGGCAGAAGAAATTACATCAGCAAATTTAGATACAAAACTTTCAGCAACAAGAACAACATCAGCAGTAACAGCGGGCTCAAAATCAAATGCCTCTGTCATATGCATATCTTCAGATACTAAAACAGCAGTAACAGAACTAATAGAGATATCAACATTAGCAGTAGGAGCAGCAACAGTAAGAGCAACAGAAACAAAAGGAGCAGCAGTATAGAGGGAGTTTATATAAGAGCTTATTAAGCTGGTATCACATCTAGAAATAGGCACAATGGCCTTAGAGAGATCTTCAGATTGCTGGTCTTCAGTGTGCTGAACTGGAAGGCAGTTGAAATATACAGAATCAAAAACTGATAACAGTGACCTGAGGTCCACTGTGATAACTGCAACTGGAGCTGTTGAAGCTTGGACTGAAGATACAACAACAGACAATCTTTCAACTTCATGAGGCATCTCCCCCTGCCTAGATGCAGTAAGAACTGGATCAAGGCACCCATAAGAAGGGATTGCCTGAGAAGGAAGAATGGAAGAAAGCCTGGAAGACAGTTCCTGAACTGTTTTTAGAAGTGGAGCCAAAGAGGTCTCCAGCAGGAGGGATAGCCTTGGAGCTATCAGCTCATATAATCTGTCTGCAAGGGCTGGAAGATCTACTTGCTCAAGAGGGATTTGAGCAGAGGTAGGGATGGATGAGGTAGAAATGAAGGGTGGAGCAGCAGGAGATGTTGGTGGAGAACCTGTGGATTGAGGGAATGATGGTTGGGAAATTGGAATTGTGGAGATGGAAGAGAGTGGAATGGAAATGGATGGTGTGAATGATGGTTGAGCAATGATGTCTTGAAGTAGTTGTTGATAAGAGGTGGATGAAGATGGTGGCTCATGGGGGTATGAAGGAGAATCATCCATATAGGAATCATCTATAAGATTGAAAGATGGAATATGAGAGGATGAATCAATATCTAGGTGTGGGTATTAATGTAGAGGATGGAAGATTTCTTCAGTGAGTGGTTGAGTTGGAGAAGGAATTGAAGTTGGAGATGGGGTGGAAATTATGATGGTGTGTGTGACTGTGGTAGATGAAACAAGAGGTGGAGGAGGAGGAGAAGAAGCAGGCAAGTCTTCTGCAGGGGCAGAAACCTGAGGGGAAGAGACTGGAGCAGTCCTTGTGCCTGAAGTAGAAATTGCAGAGGGCCTGCTGGGCTTGACATTCTGCCTGTCCCATTTTCCAAATAGGGCACAGGTGAGCCTCTTGGAGGCATTGATGTGCATCCCACTGGAAACAAGCAGTGCAGGGCATCTGTGGTGAAGGAATAGCCCTAAAATTCTTCCAAAATTAACAAAGTTCTTGTTAATCTTTTTCTTAATCAAATCAAAGAAAATTTCTCCCCAGTTCAGTTGTTTCTTGTTCACTAGGGCACCCATCAAGCAGAGCTGATACCTAGATATGGTATCATGGGCTGAGTGTTTGGCCAACAATACTTTGCCAACAACATCAGCTAGAAATCTGTACTCAACAGACAGATTTTTCTTCAGCAATTTGCTAGGGTTTGCTTCTGAGTGACCCATCCTTTCAAGCATATTAGTAAACTCCTCTCCATAAATTTCAACAGAATCTTCTCCAGATTTTAATTGAAAAACCTCTGTCAAGCCAGCAGGTGTTAGAGATACCTGGGTGCCTGAGATGCTTCCAACCACTATATTCTGATCCAGGTTATGGGCAGTGTACACCCATTCATTTATCTCATCTGCAGCTAATTTGATCCTTGTGGTCAGGATGGTAACTAGCTGTTGTTCTTTGAAAAGTTCCAGAATCTCCTTGAAGATTTGATCACTGTTGTTGAAAGAATCCATGTCGATATCAAATCCAGCGTCAAATTTCATTGCGGCCAAGATGGCGACTGAGACTGCCATTGATTCCTGCAAAAATGAACAAACAAACGACCAAGTGTAGAGAAGTTTGGAGGGAAAGAAAAATTTGCAGAGAGTATGAAAGCGCAAAGGGAGAACGACGGCCGGAAAATGAGTTTTATATTAGGGTTCGACGCAGAAAAGGAAAGATCGTGGAACTCTGTTCGACGATCGGGGCTTCTAAAGGGAACTGAAAGGTCATCAATAGCGTCGATCTTCGTTCGACGATATTGGAGAGCGTCGAGCTCCGTTCGACGATAGTTCAGAAAACAAAATCGTCGAGCTCCGCACGACGATCGCTGACCTGAAGAAAGATAGTTTAGCACTATCTGAGAAGCGATGAACTCTGGTCGACGATTTAGGAAGTCGTCGATCTCCGTTCGACGATCTGGGGGAAAATCGTCGAGCGCAGTTCAGAGACCAGAAACACTCTATACACTAGAAAAAGCACTTTGAGTTGCCTAGTCTTGGTCATTTTTAGATTTTTGAAAATCTTGGATCTTATTTTAGACTTCCTCCATCTAACATTCCTAACTGATTCAGGAAGAATGTATGTTTATTTTCATCCAGGGGTTTGGTGAAAATATCTCCCCTTTGCAAATCAGTTGGGATATATTGAAGTTCAATTTTATTTTTCTCAACATTATCCCTTAGAAAGTGATGCCTAATTTCTATGTGTTTTGTCCTACTATGGAGGACTGAATTTTGTGCTATAGAAATAGCACGGGTATTATCACAAAATATTTTGGACTTTTCTAAGTTATAGCCATAGTCTAGGAGTTGGTTTTGAATCCACAATATTTGTGAACAACAACTACCTACAGCCATATACTCAGCTTCAGCAGTTGAAGTTGACACATATGTTTATTTCTTGCAAAACTAGGAGACAAGTCTGTCACCAAGAAACTGACAAGTTCCACTGGTGCTTTTCCTGTCTATTCTGCATCTAGCATAATCAGCATCTGAAAATCCAGTTAAGTCAAATGCTGAATCTTTTGGATACCAGAGACCTAGATTTGGATAACTTTTTACATACCTAAGAATCCTTTTTACTAAGGTTAGGTGTGACTCTCTAGGGCTCACTTGGAATATAGCACATATGCATGTAGCAAACATTATGTCAGGTCTACTAGCTGTAAGGTACAATAAAGAACCAATCATTGCTCTATATGTTGTCTGATCAACAGGTTTCCCATGTTCATCAGCATCTAATACAGCATTGGTAGGCATAGGTGTTTTCATACATGATGCTTCAGACATACCAAATTTCTTAACCAATTCTTTTGCATACTTGGTTTGAGAAATAAATATGTCTTCAGCATGTTGTTTGATTTGCAATCCTAGAAAGAATGATAGATCACTCATACTACTCATTTCAAATTTAGAATGCATTAGATTGGAGAACCTTCTGCACAAATTTGAATCAGTAGAACCAAATATAATATCATCTACATAGATTTGTACTAGTAGGGTATGGGACTTATGGGTTCTAATAAAAAGAGTTTGGTCTACTCTACCCCTTATAAACTCATTTTTCAGAAGAAAGCATGCTAGGGTCTCATACCATGCTCTAGGAGCTTGCTTTAGACCATAAAATGTTTTATGTAATTTGAAAACATAATCAGTATGAGTTAAAGAGATAAAACCTGGGGGTTGTCTGACATAGACTTCTTCTTTGATATCTCCATTGAGAAAAGCACTCTTTACATCCATCTGGTATATTTTGAATCAATTGTGTGCTGCATATGCTAAGAAGATTCTTATGGCCTCTAACCTTGCAACTGGCGCAAAGGTCTGATCATAATCTATCCCTTCTTCTTGAGAGTACCCTTAAGCAACTAACCTTGCCTTGTTCCTTACAATGACTCCTTGATCATCCAATTTATTTCTGAACACCCACTTTGTTCCAACAATGGAGTGATCTTTTGGCCGTGGTACTAGCTCCCAAACTTTGTTCCTTTCAAATTGATGCAACTCTTCTTGCATTACAATGATCCAGTGTGGATCTTGCTCTGCATCTTGAATGGATTGAGGTTCAATTTGAGAAAGAAAGCAAGTGTGCATCAGGTTTTGGTTGACCTGATTTCTGGTTAGCACACCAGCTGAGATGTCTCCAATCACTTGGGAAATTGGATGGTCTCTTGATGTTACTAAATCAACAGGGGATGTTGATTGTTCACCAACCTGTGTTGTTGTTTCCTCTGGTGGTACAACAACTGGCTCTTCAAGAAGTTTCTCTTCAAGATGTTGAATGTCTTCTTCATCTTCACTGCTTTCCTCTTTTTGAATAATTTGTAACATGTCCAAGTCTTCAGCAAGAGAGTGTACCTGCAAAGGTTATATGGTAGAAGCATTCTTTTCCTTGAAAGACATGTTAGATTCATCAAAAGATATATGAACAGATTCTTAAATTTTGAGAGTTGATTTATTATATACCCTATAAGCTTTGCTGATCATGGAGTATCCCAGAAACACTCCTTCATCAGCTTTAGCTTGAAATTTTGCTAAGTATTTCTTGTCATTATTATGAATGTAACAAATACAACCAAAAATTTTAAAGTAATCTACTTTAGGTTTCTTCCCTTTGAGTAATTCATAGTGAGTCTTGCCCTTCAGTTTATGTATTAAACTTCTATTCAACACATAGTTGGAGGTGTTCACAGCCTCTGCCCAAAAGGATAGAGGAAGATGAGCATCTGACAACAATGTAGTGGCAGATTCAATAAGGGTTCTATTTTTCCTTTCAGCTACCTCATTTTGTTGAGAAGTTCTAGGAGCTGAGAAAGTGTGTCTGATCCCTTCACTTTGACAGAACTCTTGCATAAGAAGAGAATCAAACTTTGTCCCATGATCACTTTTGATCAGGGCAATGTGAGTATTGAACTCAGTCTGTATGCATTTGAGAAACTCTGTCAAACACTTAGAGTTATCAGACTTCTTCCTCAGAAAGAACACTCATGTGAATCTTGAGAAGTCATCTACAACCACTAAAGTATAAGATTTCTCTCCTAGGCTTTGTACTGTAATGGGTCCAAAAAGATCCATGTGTAACAGATACAAAATCCTAGGTGAATCACTCTTATTAAGTGACTTAAAACTATTTTTGGTTTGCTTACCTAATTGACAAGCCCTGCAGAGTCCTTCCTTCTTGTAGGGGCCAGAAGGTAGTCCTCTAATAAGTTTGTCCTTGGATAACCTAGCAATGGTTCTAAGGTTTATATGTCCTAATCTCTTATGTCATAATACATTAGGTCTACAAATAGAGTTAAACAAGCAAATATCTACTTCAGTTGAAAGAAAGTCTACTAAATAGATGTTACCTTTCCTTTTACCTGTCAACACAGTTTTGTTGTCCTCTGATTTGATCTTGCATAAGAATTTGCTGAAAGTCACTTGGTAGCCTTCATCACATAGTTGATTGATACTGATCAAGTTGTGTTTCAGTCCTTCCACATAGGCTACTTTCTTGAATGTGGCTGTATCAATCTGGACTGCACCATATCCTTTTGTTAGTCCAAAGTTTGAATCACCAAATATTACTTTGGGTCCAAGCTTGGCTTTGAAGGATGTGAAGTTGTCCTTGTTTCCTGTCATGTGCTTTGAGCACCCACTATCCAGATAGCATTGCTGGTTTGATGTTGGATAGGTCTTCACCTGCACATAAGACAATTTACTTGTTTTTGACCCAGTTTACCTTGGGCCTAGGTTGATAACCTTTGAATTCAGAAATAAAAGATATCCCTGGTTGACTCTTATATCCTTCAGGATGATATCTCCTTGGAGGTATTATCCATTCAGTATAAGGGTTAAATCTTTGGGATGAAGGACCCCTAGGTTTGGAATTTGATTTACCTTTGAGAAAGTTTTCAAAACTCTGATCTCTGCTCGACGATCGCTAAGCTGAGTTCGACGATTTTGGGTCAGATCGTCGAGCTCCGTTCGAAGATCGACTGTGGCAGAGTTCAGGGTTTAGAGATCGTCGGCCTGAGTTCGACGATTTAGCCTGAGATCGTTGATCTGCATTCGACGATCGTCTAGCTCCATTCGACAATTTCTGTTGAACTCTTGTTTTCTTGGGTAAGTCAGAATTCTTCCTAGCTACCTCTACAACTCCCTTACCTTTATCAGAGATAAATTTAATTGGGGTTGTTAGTACTATAGGTTGGCTGGATGAAGCACCCAAACCCAGTGTACTATTGAATCTCGAGTTCACTGTGCTTGTGATGTCCATTAGCTCGATACTTCTTCCATTAAGGAATTCTTCAAGCTTTTTGGCCTCTGATAGCTCACTTTTCAGTGAGGCTATCTGCACCCTACAACATTCCAACTCCTCAGAGAGTTTGAGGTTTTCTGATTTTAAAGTACTGTGTTCAGATAATTGATTTATGAGAGAAATGATTTCCTTCTCAGATTTTAATAAGTCTAAACATAGTGTTTTAAACTCATACTTAAAGTCCTCAGAATTAAAATCAAAAGAACTTATTACCTGGTCCTATTCAGATTGAGTCTCTGATTCTGACTCTAATTCTTCTGCTTCAGAATTGTGTTGTGAGGCATTGATAGCCATCATGCAGAATTCTTTTTCTTCAGCATCATCCTCATCATCACTTGAGCTGTATGAAGCTTCAGATTCTTCTTCTGTCTCACTCCAAGTTTCAGCAACAAATCTCTTTCTTGTATGTTTGTTCTTGCTGGAGGAGGGTTTGTCATTGCTATTCTTCTTAAAGTCCTTGTATTTTCTTCTTTCTTTCTTGTCCTTTTTGTCCTTGTTTTTATTTTCTGGACAGTCAGGCACAATGTGGCCTGGTTTCCTGCAACCAAAGCAAATAATTTCTTTGTTATTTGATTTATCATATCTTGTCTTGTCATGCTCTCTGTATGATCTTTTCCTAAAATCCTTCCTGGCCATTTTGTAAAACCTTTTGGCCAGTAGGCTTAACAGCTCTTCATTGCATGTGACCTTGTCTTCAGGCTGATCTTCAATGGCTTTGAAAGCTATTGATTTCTATTTTCTTGTAGCTGGTGAGGCAGCCTTCTGCTCTTCTTCTCTATTCTTGATGAGCAGCTCATAAGACTTGAGCTTGCCCAAGAGAGCTTCAGTTGTGATCTCATTCAGGCTTCTGGCATCCGTGATTGGCCAGATCCTTGAGTCCCAAGTGCTTGGGAAGCACATTAGGATTTTGTCATTTAGCTCAGTCAATGAGATCTCCTTGTCCAATGTTTTCAGCTCATTGACTATGAGACTGAGTCTATTATACATGTCTGCTACTGACTCAGCTTCTCCATTCTTGAAATTCTCATATTGGGTTATGAGGTGAGATCTTCTGTGTTTTCTCTCATCAGCAGATCCTAAGACAATCTCAGATAGCTTGTCCCAGATGTCCTTTGCTGAGTTGCATTCAACTGCCTTTTGGAATATCTCATCAGACATAGTCTGGGCTAGAATGTTCATAGCTTTTGCATCAGCCAATTTCCATTTCTTTATTTCTGCATCGGTTCCTGAAGGAGGTGGAACAGCACTTGTACTTGTATTCTCTGGAGGTCTTGGACACACTGTCAAAACAGAATTGAAAATGTCATCATCAATAGAGTTCATGTACAGTCTAATCTTTGCCTTCCAAAGTGCAAACTTAGATAGATTACACACTGGAGGTCTGGTGCTAGCATAATCTTTGTTTTGGGCCATGTTTTGTGAAGAAATGATCCTAATAACAAACTTACAACAAGCAGATCTAACTGAAGGGATCTTTGGGTTCAGGTGTTAGCCTGTGCAACCACTAAGGTGTGGTATTTTTAACCAACCTTGCAAGATGTGGTATTTTTAACCAACCTGGCTTTGATACCAATTGAAAGTGCAAGTTAGATCTGATATACTCTAGAGGGGGGTGAATAGAGTATGGTGCTTGCTAAAAACTTTTTACAACTCTTGTTGTATTCCTAAGTGAACAGGAAAGCAAATGAACTACAACAATTATCTAATTAAAAAGCAATCACAAACCACAGCCAGAAAACAAAAAGAAAGTAAGCAACCAGAAGACACAAGGAGCTATAGTGGTTCCCCAATCAATCTGGGTACATCCACTCTTCTACCACCCTAGGTAGGAATCCACTGCAGGATTAGTTGATCAGGTGTCCTGGGCACCAATGAGCTTTTGATAAGGTGCTCAAAAACCAAACCAGATTTTTTGATCAGGTGTCTTGCCACCACTGAGTTTTGACAAGGTCTCAGAAACCAGCACAAACTTTTGAAGGGAGTTTGAAAAACACTTTACAGCAGAGAGAGAGAGAGGGATGAGATGATCTTCTCTGTCAACAATCAGAGAGAAGATAGTGGATGTTGTCAAAGCTCCCCCTGAGATCTTGAGTTGTTCAGGAAGTGAAGCTTTGCAGTAGGGTGATAGGCCTTCAGAAAATTTGATCTCCAGCAAAAGATGATTTCAGCAGCAACTGAAGTGTGCGGTGTCTGGAGTCTTGAATGATGATGGCCTTTGAACACTGGAATCAAAAGGGATCTGAAAGTTTCAGTATGTTGATCTCCTTTTGTGATGGTGTTCTTGTATGAATTCTAAGACTGAGAATGTCTGCAACTCTTTCTCTTATGTTGTGTAATTGTTGTTGTTGCAGTATATGTGTGTCAGAGAAGAATGAAAAACTGATCTTTCATTCCTTAGATCTGAATGAATATTTCTCTGTCCAAGATAGTCGTTAGCCTGTCATAAATGACTTCCTTAACTGCATTTGTCTTCTGGAGGAAAGTCCAATAAAAACATTCCTTTGAAAATCCCTTGAAACTTGCTCCAGATTAATTGAAAACGGCTACAAGATCCTTGAAATAAATGCTGAGAATAATTTCATAACTGTCTGAATTTGAATCTTGAAAAACGTCGATCTCTCTATAAAAACGTCGACCTGAGCTCCACTATCGTTGAACTGAGCTCAGAGACTAGTTTTAAACTGAAACAGAGATCGTCGATCTGAGCTCAACTATCGTCGAACTGTGCTCAGAGATAGAGAAACAAACTGGAGACAAGAACGTCGATCTGAGCTCGAAAATCGTCGAATGGAGTTCGACGACTTGTTGAAGTTGAGCTCAGAGATCGTCGAATGGAGTTCGACGATTCGTCAAAGTGAGCTCAACGATCGTTGAATGGAGTTCGACGATTCGTCGTACTGAGCTCGACGAAATGACTTAGTCTCCTGAACTGAAATCTCTGGTCTTGAGGGCAGCTTTCAAACCTAAATACTAACCCTTAGACTCAATTCTAATTGACCTTGAGATCTACACAAGGAGGTCAAAACAGATTTCCTAAAGACATAGTGATCCTTGCCCAAATCAGTAATAGGGTGTTCCAACACGTCCCTAGCTGCTTGCAGAAGTCCTCTAACTCCAGGCTGGCGAACTATGGCCCATTGTCGGTGACGATGGCGAGATGAATTCCGAACCTGCACGCAATCTCTCCCCAAATGAAATTCTTTACAATCTGTGAAGTGGTTTTGGCCAGAGCTTTTGCCTCGATCCATTTGGAGAAGTAATCGATCATGACAAGGACGAACTTCCTATGTCCACTGGCTTGAGGAAAAGGGCCGATCAAGTCCATGCCCCAGATGGCGAAGGACCATGGAGTAGTGATTGAGCGTAGATATTAAGCTGGTTGTAGTTGAAGAGGCGCAAATAGCTGACATTGGAGACATTTTTTGGAGAAGGCTTCTGCATCCTTTCGAATGGTGGACCAGAAGTATCCGTGCTTTAGAATTCTTTGTTCCAGAGTGCGAGTCCCTGAGTGACTGCCACACTCTCCTGAATGAATCTCCTCCAGAACACGGGGTACTTCGACTTCTGATAAACACCGGGCCAGAGGGCCTGAGATAGTTTTACGATAGAGCTCTCCCTCCCACAGTAAGTATATGCGGCTTTGTAGCGGAACTTCCTCTGATCCCCCTCGCTGGCAGGAATCCGACCTGTTGCCAAGAAAGAAATAAATGGATCCCTCCAGGATGCCCTTTGCTCGATCTCTATCATCTCCCCCTCTTTGATGGACGGTCGGAACAGTTCAGTTACGATACCCCCCAGCCCGGGGACCGTACTTGGCGAGGTAGTCGACTTCTGAATTCTCTTCTCGGGGTACATGCTCGACGAAGAAAGACTGAAACCCCCCGATCAGACCTTTTACTTTGATTAAGTATCTCTGCAGGACCGGATCATTCAACTCAAACTCGCCTCTGATCTGGGACATGACTACCATCGAGTCGGTGAAGGCTCTAATATCATTAATTGCTAACTCTTTGGCGAGACGCAAGCCAGCCACCATAGCTTCGTACTCCGCCTGATTATTCATAACGGGGAAGATGATCTCGACTGGTTGCTTGATCCTGGTTCCCTAGGGGCTTACCAGCACGACCCCGGCTCCCACAGAATACCTGCCTGAAGCCCCATCCACAAACATCTTCCAGGAAACTGGGTTAAAAGAGCCTTCACCTCCTTCCACCTCGGCTGAGAAGTCAGCCAGGAAATCCGTCACTGCCCGCGCCTTGATTGCTACCCTTGGAGAGTAGCAATTATCGAACTCGCTAAGCTCCACTGCCCACTTCGTCAGTCTGCCTGAATGCTCCACTCCATCCAGGATACTACGTAGAGGATGATCGGAGACAACCGTGATGGAGTGAGCTTGAAAATAAGGACGGGGCCTCCGAGCCGAAACTACCAAAGCAAACACCAACTTCTCCAAAATAGGATATCTCGTTTCCGCCTGCCGCAGCACTCTACTCATATAGTAGACATGGAGCTGCTTCTTGCCTTCCTCTCAGACCAACACCGAGCTAACTGCCTCTGCTCTGACTCCCAAATAGAGAAAGAGATCTTCGTTATCCCGTGGGTCTTGGAGGAGAGGAGCTTGGGTAAGCTGTTTCTTGAGCTTTCTGAAGGCCTCCTCACACTCCGCGGTTCACTCAAACTTCTGGCTCTCTCGAAGAGTCTTGAAAAACGGAGAGCACTTCTCCCCTGCCATGGATAAAAAACGACTAAGGCTTGTCAGCCTTCCCGTCAACCTTTGAACCTCCTTGGGATCCCTCGGGGACGCCATCTCCAGAATGGCCTTTACTTTGTCTGGATTAGGTTTCACCCCCTGGTAGTGAGGAGGTGACCTAAGAACTTCCATCTTCCTGCACCGAAGACGCACTTGGCCGGGTTGAGTCGCATCTTATACTTTCTCAGGGTAGCGACGATCTCCACCAGATCTGTTATGTGCTCCGCAACACTTTTGCTCTTGATAAGGAGGTTGTCCACATACACCTCCAAATTCCGCCCCTTCTGCTCCTTGAAGATTTGATCCATCATCCTTTGATAAGTCGCACCTTCATTCTTGAGCCCGAAGGGCATCATCTTGTAGCTATAGGAGCCATCGCTGGTTATGAAGGAGACGTCGCGGCAGTCGGGGGGATGGATCCGGATCTGGTGATATCCTGAAAAAACATCAAGAAAACTCATCACAGGAAATCTGACGGCGGAATCAACCAGCGCGTCGATTTGAGGCAAGGGGTAGCAATCCTTCGGACAAGCTTTACACAGCATAGAAAAATCGATACAAAGACGCCAGCCTTGTAACGCTCCAAATCCCAAATTTGGGTTCAGGCTGGGCGACATGGCCTGGGACACGGGCATGTCCCCAGCCGTGTCCTGCTCTGTGCACTAGAGTGGATCTCGGGTGGGTCTCGAGTGGGCCTCGAGTGTGCCTCGAGTGAGGTACACGGCCTGGGACACGGGCGTGTCCCAGGCCGTGTCCTCCTCTGGTCAACGAACTTCACGAGTGGTCGACGATATGCACTCGAGACAGCGAACACGACCATGTTCTGGTTGACACGGGCGTGTTAACATCGACACGGGCGTGTCGGGAACCCGTGTCCTCTTCGGGTTATTTTTGGTGATGTGTTGATTGAGGAACACGCCATGCCACACGGGCGTGTACTGAGTGACACGGGCGTCTCAAGGTTAACACGGGCGTGTCTAACCACGTGTCCGGGTCGGGTTTAAGTCGGTTCCTTTGCCGCTAAAGGAACACTGCCTGTGACACGGGCATGTCACACGCCGTGTCAGCCCAAGAAAGTGCTTTTCTGGGCAAATCGTGGCAATTCATTTCCTTCCACTTGGATCTAAGGGTCTACGACCTTCCCTGCTGCTTTAAAGCCCAGAATGGAAGGATAACTTCCATTTATCTTTGACTTTCTCTTTCTCAAGAGATAGGATAGGATGAGAGGAAGGAAGGAGGGAAGGGAAGGAAGTCGGCTGCCAGAGAAGCTTCAGCGTGCCGAATCGAGAGCCGAGTTAAGATTCGTGGAGGCAAGGTCGTGGCGGTGATTTCCATCCGGCTAGACTTTCATGGCTCCAAAGCGATCGTCAAGGGTAACGATCTACTTCGTGGACAAGTAAAGTCCTTCTTTATGCATGAGCATGGAATCCTCCACCAAGCGGTGGAAAGCGTAAGTGATCCCAGTGGGTTGATAGTTGATATCCCCGGTTGAGTCTGCATCTAGAGCCGGAAATGTGTAGTACGGCATAGGCATGCTGTGTGAAGCTCATCCGGACAGTTAGTCTGGATTGGTGATGTTTATGTTGTGAACCGGAGAAGACTCCGTGTATTGTGTGGATGACTATATATTGTGAATACCTAGAAAGCTCCGGATGAGCCCTTGGGTTGTGTGTGCTGAATTGGAAAGCGGTTCCGCGAGAGCTGTGTGCGGAGCAGGAAAGGGAAGGCCAACTCGTGTCAAGATCTGCGCTATTGACGAATTGAGCAACGGGAAAAGGCTGACCCGGACCAGTGTTGTGGGAGATCGATTGGTGGCAATGCATGGGCGGATGCGACCCCGACCCGGCTTGTCACACCACAATGGTGGGTCGATCTAAATGCTCAAGTTTGTCGTGAGGTTAGCACCTCTGAGTGGGATGAACAGAATGTCCCCAGCATGCGTATTGGTAGACTAGGACCGCACAACCAACAAGTTAAAAACCTCTACTCGGTGGTGGTGCCAAGGAGTACGGTCCACCGTAATGTGCCCTGAGTGCACGGAGCGTCTGGTGAAGGTGGGCGCTTGTGATACTGTTGCGATACTTGTTGTGATAATTATATGTTGTGATTGCGATGCATACAGGGAAGGAACCACTGCCCCGAGTAAGAGGTAGAGTCGTTATAATTGGTCAGTTAATGTTGACTGTTGCTTCGTTTACCACTCTTGGGGTGGATGTCCAACTGTTGGTGCTGATGGGCTGAATTGGATTGAGCGGGTTGAAGCCCTTGCTGCTGAAAGGCCCTTGAAGGCCGTGCGAAGTCTTATATTTCATGTGTGGCCGGCCTGCGTGCCGATGTATGAAGCCATATTTGTAAAGAGCAACTTGTAAGGCCTTAAGGCCATGAACGTTTGTGTAATTGTATACATTCTTGGTGACATATATAAATGTGTGGTTCATATATTTAGTGGACATTCATTCTGTTGAGTTCTTACAACTGAAAATGCTTTCGCTAGAATGCTCTGAGCTAGGATGCGAGTAGAACGTGATTTTGATATTCATACGTAATTTCGTCGTTTGTTTGTGAAATATGGCGTGGGGCCCCGGCCGGACCCACCGTTATATTCCATATGACGAATGAAGGCGTTACAAAGTGGTATCAGAGCCAGATTGAGATTTTTGGGAGGGAGAACATAATTGAACTCACGAATGTCCACTAGGAATGTAATACATATACGAGAGGAGCGTGAGCGTGTAGACAATGTATATTTGTCGTTATGGAATGGCTGTTAATGGTGTTTTGTACATTGATATGTTATGAGAAGTGGTGCTGGGCAGTCGCGGCCCCAGCATTCTGATGAGAGTGCGGCACCAGCTAAGGTGCCTACACCTCCTCCAACGGCGGAGACCATACGTGTGGTTACTGATACGGTGCTCGCAGACTTACATGCACAGCCTGTTGGGCAGGCAAGGCCTGCAGGGGTGCCAGGACGGGTTGGTGCAAGGCAAGAGCGTGTTGAGGCTCTGATTGATGAGCAAGCAGCTGACGAGCAATTGAAAAGGTTTATGGAGTTTCATCCACCTACGTTTAAAGGAACGGGTTCCCCAACGCAGGCTGAAGATTGGCTCGCAAGAGTAAAAAGGATCCTGACAGCAATCAGGACTGCGGTGGGACAGAAAGTTACTTTAGCCACATTTCTGCTGGAAGGAGATGCGAGGCTTTGGTGGGATGAAGTGGAATTGCAACACTTGGCAGGTCGAGCAATAGAGGAGATATCGATAGAAGAATTCTCAAGATTATTTCTGGCCAAGTATTTGCCAATGTCGCAACGAATTGCCATGGAAAATGAGTTCCAACGTCTGGTGCAGGGTGAGAGTAATGTTGATACTTACCTGCATGAATTTATCAGGCTGGGGCGCTATGCGGGGTCTACTTTCGCTGAGGAGGCGCGGAAGACGAATAGGTTCTATGAGGGACTTCGTGATGAGTTGAGGTTGGCGCTCCCGAGTTCGGTGAACCAAGCCTTCCAAGCGTTAGTAGATACAACCCGTGCGCTGGAGAAAGCTTTGAAACGGGTACAGGACAAGAAAAACTTGGCGGCGGAAAAGCCGGAATTCAAAGTTCCACAGTCGGAATAATCAGAGTTTAGGAGACGAGACAAGAAGAGGTTCAGGCCTGCTAAACCAACTCCTTCGACTGTTTCTTCGGGAGCAACATATGGACAAGAACGTGTTGAGACACGTACATATTTTAAATGCGGGAAGCAGGGACATATAGCCCGTGATTGTTGGAGTGGACCTTCAAGGGGGAGAAAAAGACATGTGCGTCTTATGAGGAAAAGGGTAAGGCAGTGACCGAGTCATCTGCATCCCAAACACAACCTCGAGTGTACAATCTCGAATTACAGGAGCCTTAAAGCTCAATCGGTGAAGTACAACAACCTCGAGTGTTTAGTTTGGAAGTACAAGAGGTCATAAAACGGATTATGAGAGATGCGAATGAGCGGAAATAAGTGAACCATGTCCCTTCGTGATGTAACTATATGGTGTATGTATGCATGACATTATGTATGTATGACTTGTTTTGTGCGATGTCCTGGGGCGAGACAAGCTGTGGCCTCTGAGCTCTAACCCGGATCGTTTTAGCGAGGTGAAACAAAGGAGTGTGGTCATGTTGGCGTATACAGTTGAGCTAAATTTCGGGACGAAATTTCTTGTAAGGATGGGAGGGTTGTAACGCCCCAAATCCCAAATTTGGGTTCGGGATGGGCTACACGGCCTGGGACACGGGAGTGTCCCAAGCTGTGTCCTGCTCTGTGCAATCGAGTGGATCTCAGGTGGGTCTCGAGTGGGCCTCGAGTGTGCCTCGAGTGAGGCACACGGCCTGGGACACGGGTGTGTCCTAGGCCGTGTCCTCCTATGGTCGACGAACTTCACGAGTGGTCGACGAAGTGCACTCGAGACAGCGAACACGGCCATGTTCTAGTTGACACGGGCGTGTCAACATCGACACGGGCGCGTCGGGAACCCGTGTCCTCTTCGGGTTGTTTTTGGTGTTGTGTCGATTGAGGAACACGTCATGCCATACGGGCGTGTATTGAGTGACACGCGCGTGTCAAGGTTAACACGGGCGTGCCTAACCTCGTGTCCTGGTCGGTTTTAAGTCGGTTCCTTTGTCGCTTAAGGAACACAGCCTGTGACACGGGCGTGTCACAAGCCGTGTCAGCCCAAGAAAGTGCTTTTCTGGGCAAATCATGGTCGTTTATTTCCTTCCATTTGGATCTAAGGGTCCATGACCTTCCCTGCTGCTTTAAAGCCGAGAATGGAAGGATAACTTCCATTTATCTTTGACTCTTTCTCAAGAGATAGGAAAAGAGGAGAGGAAGGAAGGGAAGGAAGTCGGCTGCCTGAGAAGCTTTAGCGTGCCGAATCGAGAGCCGAGTTCAGATTCGTGGAGGCAAGGTCGTGGCGGTGATTTCCATCCGGCTAGACTTTCATAGCTCCAAAGCGATCGTCAAGGGTAACGATCTACTTCTTGGACAAGTAAAGTCCATCTTTATGCATGAGCATGGAATCCTCCACCAAGCGGTGGAAAGCGTAAGTGATCCCAGTGGGTTGATAGTTGATATCCCCGGTTGAGTCTGCATCTAGAGCCGAAAATGTGTAGTACGGCATAAACATGCTGTGTGAAGCCCATCCAGACGGTTAGTTTGGATTGGTGATGTTTATGTTGTGAACCGGAGAAAACTCCGTGTATTGTGTGGATGACTATATATTGTGAATACCTAGAAAGCTCTGGATGAGCCCTTGGGTTGTGTGTGCTGAATTGGAAAGCGGCTCTGCGAGAGCTGTGTGCGGAGCAAGAAAGGGAAGGCCGACCCGTGTCAAGATCTTTGCTATTGACGAATTGAGCAACGGGAAAGGCTGACCCAGACATGTGTTGTGAGAGATCGATTGGTGGCAATGCATGGGCGGATGCGACCCCGACCCGGATTGTCACACCACAATGGTGGGTCGATCTAAATGCTCAAGTTTGTCGTGAGGGTAGCACCTCTGAGTGGGATGGACAGAATGTCCCCAGCATGCGTGTTGGTAGACTTGGACCGCCCAACCAACAAGTTAAAAACCTCTGCTCGGTGGTGGTGCCAAGGAGTACAGTCCACCGTAATGTGCCCTGAGTGCACGGAGCGTCTGGTGGAGGTGGGTGCTTGTGATACTGTTGCGATACTTGTTACGATAGTTATATGCTGTGATTGTGATGCATACAGGGAAGGAACCACTACCCCGAGTAAGAGGTAGGGTCGTTATAATTGGTCAGCTAATGCTGACTGTTGTTTCGTTTACCTCTCTTGGGGTGGATGTCCAACTGCAGGTGCTGATGGGCTGAATTGGATTGAGCGGGTTGAAGCCCTTGCTGCTGAAAGGCCCTTGAAGGCCGTGCGAAGTCTTATATTTCATGTGTGGCCGGTCTGCGTGCCGATGTATGAAGTCATATTTGTAAAGAGCAACTTGTAAGGCCTTAAGGTCATGAGTGTTTGTGTAATTGTATACATTCCTGGTGACATATATAAATGTGTGGTTTATATATTTAGTGGACATTCATTCTGTTGAGTTCTTACAACTGAAAATGTTTCGCTAGAATGCTCTGAGCTAGGCTGCGAGTAGAATGTGATTTTGATATTCATACGTAATTCTGTCGTTTGTTTGTGAAATATGGTGTGTGTCTCCGGCCGGACCCACCGTTTGAGGTTTAGAGCAATTTTTATGGATATTTTTTGAGCGATTAAACGACTTGGGCCCCTGAGTCTCTTCCTGGGAAGCACTTGCATCAATAGAGTGGCAAAGAGTCTCAGATTTTCTTTGCTTGATTTGGGAAAGTGTTAGAGTGCCTCTTTTCCTTTGTTTCTTTAAAAAGGAGGAGGTGAACTCGCATCTGGGGAGAAAGTGTTTGTAGATTGTCGAGAAGATCCATCTGATCTTCAGTCGAGGATTGTGACTCTGGTCTCCTTGCAAGAGGGTAATCGCGCTCTTTGAGATCACAGGCGATCCAGGAGGTTGATAATCGGGAGTATCAGAGAGATTATGAAGATCCATTGTTATTGCCTAGAATCCCTTCTCGTGGCCTCCGGTTGCGAGATCTGAGTTGATATGTTGTATCTTTCTTGTTCTTATTCAAGGACTTACAAACATCTTCTATAGCTGCGAGTACCAACATCGTAGAAATCATGTAATGTTTTTGAATTGATGAATGAAGAATACATATTATCTTATTTTTGTTTGGCGGGTACTCTTGCGATTATGTTTTAATGTTTTAGTGATAGTTACTACTGATAGATAATATTTTCTATTTTGTATTGAGCATCATAGATACGTAATGGGAGACCCAGATTCATGCATTCCTTATCTCTCCCCGAACAAAAGTGTTCACCCTCTCTATCATCTCTTCGAAAGACCTCGGGGGATTAGACCTCATCTCCATACTGAACAGTCGCTGCTTCAACCCGAACTTCAGGGTCACCATCAGAGTGAAGCTGTCCACCTCCTCTACCTCCAAGATCTCCTCCTGGAAGCGATCAACGTAATGGCCCAAGCTCTCGTGCTGCCCTTGGGTAACCTTGAAGAGAGTTGTTGCCTCCTTCCTCTTCTTGTATGTCGCGAACCACGCCATGATGCCCCGACGCAGGTCAGAGAAACAGTACACGGATCATGCTGGTAGTTGGTGGAACCAATCTCTTGCATTGCCCTTGAAGGTGATGGAGAAGATCCGACACTTGAAGGCGTCGGACATGTTGCGCATGGAGACGACGTCTTCAAACCATTGAAGATGTCTGACAGGGTCATCCCTGCCAGAGTAGTAGGTGAGAACGGGCTCTCTGAGCCCTTCGGGAACGGGGGAGGCGAGGATCTCATCACAGAAGGGGCTCCTCCCTCCCTGGCGGTGGCGAGTTTCATCCTCGTTGGAAACATCATACTCGTTGCAGTGTTGAGTATCTCGGTATCTCGCCGGCGACTTCGGATCCCGAAAGAGGACCCCTTGGCTGCCCGCCGGATGATGTCGCGACTGCATCGGTCACTCTTCCCTTGCCCAAGCGGGCTCTTTTCCAGCTCGCCTTGACGGCGCTTCCTCCTCCAGCGGTGTCAAGCGACGGGGTGAAGTCGCTGTGACATCGGGGCGATGAGAAAACCTGACGAGGATGGTCTGCTCAATCCTCTTCGCAAACTCCTCGAACGCGGCAACTGTCACGAACTCGCCACCTCGCGCGACATCTTCAACTCCTGCCGAGTTGCCAACCAACCCTCCATGCTCGCCATCATTGACCATCTTACTAAACCACTGAAATTTCTTCATTGGTTGTAATCCACGCTCACCGCACCAAGTGTTGAAGTCAGGAAAATTCTCAACCTCGAATTCGGACCAATGTCTGCGGCCTTTTTGAGGAAGGCTAAAAATCTGTAGCCTTGCGGCACCAATCGGTCCATGGATTTTCAGTTCGTAATTAGTACGTCATAGAATTCTCTTGTAGAGGGGGAGCATTTGTTAGGGCAAAAAAAATTAATAGGCTACCATTTAGCATGCTTGCAGCCTTTTTGAGGAAGGCTGTCGTTGGACATGTCAACGGTAGTTTTGAGAAGCTACCATTAAACCAATCAACTTTATTAAAGTTGATTTGACATGCATGATGATATATGCATCAAGATGAGGATTTTTTTAACAAAATTTGAAAAGTGATGTATAACTACTTTCTACATTAATTAATTAATATTGTGTTTATTTTAAGCATCATTAAATAATTGATAGGGGTGGAGCCCTGAGCCTATTGTGGTCGCGGTACTATCGCAGTTTGTCGTAGGGGCAGAGCCCTGTGCCTGTCACTTGTGTAGAGCGTAAATGATGACATAATTGATTAGGTAGGCATAAATGAGAATAACATCACCCTAGAGATTGTTCAGGCATTAACATGGATCGAAAAGGTGTGTGATGTGTGTGGACATGTGGATTTATGGATAATGTCATGTGATGTTATTGAATGAGATGTGTTCATAAATATTCTTTAACGTTATCACTATGAAAGATGCAAATAGAGTTGTTATATTGATTTTGTATCATTAAAGAAAATTTAAAAAACGGTTCAGAAGGATCTTTCATTATGTAAATCTAACTGCATTTGCAAAAAATATCAAGGAAGATAGTAAAGCCGCAAGGCGCACCAAGACGCAAATGAGTCTTGGAGTCTACGCTCAAGGCGCAGGTGCGCGTCTGACGAAGGCAAGACGCAATCACATCCATTTTAAAATAATCAGTATCAAACATCATTTCAGTTTCTCGATCAAATTATTCATCTAGTGTACTAATCATTCATTCATTACTATCATTTCTCTTAAAAAATAAAATCAATGTGATGTATTGCGTCATATCTAAGTCTCAATACACGATTATCTTTCACAAACACTAAATCAATAAAAAAATATTGAGTTTTTACATTATTTTTTCCTTAATTTTTGGAAAAAAATTTACAACAAAAATCTCACTCAGACGCATCTTTTATATTTAAAATGCGCAAATAAGACGCACGGAGACAAACCTCTGAGCCTGGAGCCTTAGGTGCGCCTGAGACGCGCCTTTAATAACATAAATATGAAGAGCATCTTACTGCAAATGTTGCAAGTCGGTATGATAAAATGACACCTTCATTTGTGTTTCAACTCGAACCTAGTATGCAGCAGAATTCTCTGATGGCGGGCTACAGGTGTAAAGAAATCTTAAACAGCTTCAATAATATCTTTGATGGTAAAGCCCCAACAGTTAGTAAAGGATTGAGTAACCCCATCAACTCACGATGCCTTATTACGGCTAAAGGAAGAGACGGCAGTTTTGATTTCTTTTTCCATAGACGGTGTCAGGAGTATTTGAGAATCACCACTGTTAACAAGCATGTTTGGGCAGGGCATTCCCTCAGCAAAAGTTGAGTCCTCCATACACCACCTAAGAGAAAAGTGGTCAACCAAAGATTTCTCCATGCCTTGCTGCTTGGTGATTAGATTCCCACCACAGCTGAATATTTTATTTTCATGTTGTCGTTGAGTTGCTGCGAAATGAAAAAAACCTGAATTACAATCGTCATCGTTTAACCAGCAAGTCTTAGCCCGCTACCACCACCAGATTTCAAGTTTGACTTGGATGTTATTATAGCTGGCAACAAAATTTTGAAAAGATAGTAGTTCAAGATCGTTCGTCTGCCTCCCATGCTCGAGAAACAACAAGACTTTAATTTCATCCTCCAGTAATCTCCTTCGTTTTGATTGCTCCTTGGAATTAAACGTGTCCACGCGCCAGAGCTTTGATTGTCTTCAAGCATTTAAGATCAAAAATTTTGCTGGGGTGGCCAGTAAGTGGTTTGCACCAAGCACTAGGAGCGACATAGTAAGTACTAGAGTTTGATATTGAAGGGTACCCGAACATTTGTCGGGTGTTGTGCGATTTGAATTGCAGTTTGTTGATTTCTAACACCAACATCGCATGATCAGATGTGATTCTGGGAAGGTGGCACACAATATGTTACGCCGTCATTACGCTTTTCGGGGCATCAATATGTTCGTAGACGCAAGGAGTCGGCAAGCAACAACGGGGCTGAACCATCTGATTCAGCCCCCACTCAGTGAACCGACCGGCCGGGGCTGAACCAACAGGTTCATCCCCTTTTGGAGGGTCTGGCCGGCCCCTCCTTGGCTCGGGTATTTATACCCGGGCTGCCCTCTTGTGGAAGCATGCAAGATATCTCAAGTTATTTCTCTCTTCTACCCTCCTAAACCCTAATTATCTAGTTTTCCCCTTCAGATCCCTTTCTCCCCATTCTTCTTCTTATCATTTGGTATCAGAGGAACGTTTCTCCACCATGATTACCACCCGCACGCAAGAAGACATCAACCGCTTAGAAACCGTTGAAGAAAACATTGTTGGGTTGACGGATTCGGTGGCCGCCATAGAGGAAAACATGAGAACATCAACGCAACGACTTGAAAAACGGATCGACGCTCGGATGGAGGAGATAAAGGCATTACTAGCGCAAAATCTGAAAGGGAAGAGCCCGGCAAGCGAAGATAACGGCGGATCGCCAAATCACGGACACGAAACCGCAGGATCTCACCTGACGGGTCCGATTTTATGCGAAACAGCGACCGGAACGGCGCTAGGGCTCGGGATCGGCGTGAACCCTAGCGCATGGATGGCGGCCGCTGGCGAGCGACATCGCCCGAACCCGTCGGGCATGGGTTTGTCCCAGAGCGGCAACGACGACTACGCTGCAGGTCGCACACCTTGGCGGCGGATCGGGGAGGAACAGGGCGGGATCGGGAGGCCTGTTGGTCAGGCCGGACCACCTCCGCTGGGCGCGGGAGGGCTTCTTCCTCCACCAGGGGGCTTCGGACCAGTAGGAGGCTTCGGGCCAGGCATTCCTTGGGCCGGCCAACCTCCTCTAGCGGGAGCAATGTATCAGCAGGTATATCCGGGCGGATTTCCAGACCCGGGGGAGCAAAGGAGACCAACTGGCTACGGGCACAATCATGGTTGGCAAGAACAGGGAGCGCCGCGGGCGTACATGCCCCCAAAAATAACTTGCATGAATTTCCCCAAATTCAACGCAGGAGACGCGTTGGAGTGGATACACAAAGCAGAGCTCTTCTTCAGTTATCAAGATGTGCCAGAGGGGCAATGGGTTCAACTTGCATCCTTCCATCTGGAGGACGATGCCTTCCTGTGGACGTAGTGGATTTTACGGGGCCGGGACTACGTTCCCTGGGTAGTGTTTGTGGGGGGCTTTACGGCCCGGTTTGGAGCTCTAGAGTACGAGGATTTTGAGGTCCTTCTCCAAAAGCTGCAGCAGAAGAGGACGGTGATGGAGTATCGCACCGAGTTTGAAAAATTGGCAAATCGAGTGCAGTGGGAAGAAAAGACGCTACTCAGCTGCTTCATCTCAGGGCTCAAGGAGCACCTTCGTGATGAGGTGCACGCACACATGCTCCGCACGTAGAACCATGCTATCACGTTGGCTCGCATCCAGGAGGAACGCTTCCACAGGTAGCGGACTCGTACCACGGGGAGACAGTCAGCGGCCCCCGCGGTTGCATGACGGATCCCCAAGCGGCTGGCAAGCCAACGGTGACACGGTTTTCATGGGCCAAACTTCAAGCCAGGAAAGAGAAGGGCTTATACTTTAACTGTGACGACAAGTTCACGTCGGGACACAAATGCCAGAAGATACAGGTCTTCATGCTACGTGAGGACACGAAGGACGGGAGCCCACCCGAATCAGAGTGGGATGAGGACTTGGATTTGACTGAGTTCGGCGTGTCACTTCAGGCGATGGAGGAGTGCAATGCACCGCTCACAATGAGGATGGTTGGGCGAGTCCGCAAGGAAAAGGTGACTATTCTGGTACATAGCGGGAGCACACATAACTTCATCCACCCAGAAGTGCCGCAGCGAGTGGGACACGAGGTCGGCCGAGCAGCTGCTTTTCATGTTATGGTGGCCGACAGGAGCAAGCTCCAGTGCGAGGGGGTTACGAAAGGCGTGGAACTACGGATACAGGGGTACTCGGGACGCATAGACGTCTACCTCCTACCCATCAAAGGGTCGGACATGGTGCTTGGGGTGCAGTGGCTGCAACAATTACGGAGGGTTACCTTCGATTGGGAACAGATGACGATAAAGTTTCTCCAACAGGGAAGGCAGTACTGCCTAGGTGGCCTAAAATCTTCTCCAATGAAGGAGATATCCCTCCGCAGTCTGGAGCGGCTGGGGGAGCAGGGCAGTACGATAGCGATGATAATGACAGTTACGGAGGCCCCAGGGACACCTCCAGCAGTACCCGAGCAGATGCGGGCGTTGCTCGCTCAGTATGCAAATATATTCCAGACACCCAGGGCGCTCCCACCACCGCGGTTCCGCGATCATCAGATTCAGCTGAAGATCAGGAAGGAGCCCATCAATATTCGACAGTACCGGTACCCGTATAGCCAGAAGGCCGAGATCGAGCGCAGCGTTCGGGAAATGATCGCAGCGGGACTCATTCGCCCTAGTACCAGTGCATTCTCATCCCCCCATAATCTTAGTCAAGAAGAAGGACGGATCGTGGCGCTTCTGCGTGAACTACCGCGGCCTAAACAGTTCCACCATAAAGGACAAGTTTCTGATACAGCTAATTGAAGAAGTACTGGATGAACTACACGGTGCTTCCCGTTTCACCAAACTCGACCTCCGGTCGGGTTATCACCAGATCCGCATGCATGAAGAGGATGTCCACAATACCGCATTCCGCACACATGACGGGCATTATGAGTTCCTGGTGATGCCGTTTGGGCTCACCAACGCCCCCACCACATTCCAGGCCGTCATGAACGAGATATTCAGGCCCCTCCTCGGTTAGTCTGTGCTGATATTCTTATCCACAGTGCCAGCTGGGAGGAACATTTGCACCATGTGGAGCAGGTCTTTGCCATCCTTCGTCAGTACCAACTGTACGCCAAGCTGTCCAAATGCTCTTTCGAGTAGGAGGAGGTAGAGTACTTGGGTCATTTGGTGTCGTCTGATGGCGTCAAGGCGGACCCTCAAAAGATCGCAAGCATGTTATACTGGCCGCGTCCCCAGACTATACGAGCATTGAGGGGTTTCTTGGGCCTCACAGGCTACTATCGCCGATTTGTGAAAGATTATGGCAAGATTGCCCGACCTCTCACCCAGTTGTTACAGAAAGACGCCTTCGTTTGGCAGGACAAGGCAGAGGCAGCATTTCAGGCACTTAAGGGGGCCATGACGTCTACTCCAGTCCTGGCGCTCCCAGATTTCACCAAGGAGTTTGTGCTGGAAACCGACACTTCTGGGGTGGGCATTGGAGCGGTATTGATGCAGGAGGGCCGACCCTTAGCCTTCTACAGCAAGGCGTTGGCTCCTCGCACGCTGGGCTTGTCCACCTATGAGAAGGAAATGTTGGCTATCATCCACACGGTGGTTGTGGCGGCCATACCTACTAGGCGGCATTTTAAAATTTGCACCGACCACCAAAGCTTGAAGCATTTCCTGGATCAACGAGTCTCTTCTTCTCTTCAATAAAAGTGGGTCACCAAGCTTTTGGGTTACGATTATGAGATTAACTATCGGCAAGGCAAAGACAACGTGGTAGCTGACGCTCTCTCTCGCCTTCCTGAAGGTACCGTTGCTCACGTCACAGGGCCACTGGTGGATTCTCTGGATAATATATAGGAGGAAGTAATGCGAACTTCCGCTTTACACACCATGGTGGAGGCTTTGCAGCGCGGGGAGACCGCGGACTCCGGCTATCACCTTCAGAATGGTCACCTCTACCATCATGGCTGAGTGGTTATTCCAACGGACTCGGCATGGAAAACCGTGATGATGCACGAGTTTCATTCTTCACCGACTGGCGGCCATGCAGGAGTGCTCTGTACCCTTCAGCGGGCGCGAGCAAATGTTTTTTGGCCCGGCATGCGCCGCGACATACAGCAGTTTGTGCGGCAGTGTGAGATCTGTCAGCATTAGAAGTACGAGACAACCTCGTCGGCAGGACTGCTTGTGCCTCTCGAGATTCCGCAGCATATTTGGGATACGGTGTCGATGGATTTCATCGACGGCTTGCCCTAGTCCCAAGGGAAATATGTGATTCTGGTGGTGGCTGACAAACTCTCCAAGTACGGCCACTTCCTTGCTTTGAGCCATCCATATACGGGAGAATCGGTCGCCGCCCTTTTTGCTCGGGAGAGTGTCCGCTTGCATGGCCTGCCTCGTGCTATCATCTCTGACCGGGACCCCACCTTTGTGAGCACTTTTTGGTAAGAACTATTCTGACTGCAGGGGACATGTCTACGTTTCAGCACAGCACATCACCCCCAGACAGACGGCCAGACGGAGGTCTTAAATCGGGGCGTGGAGACCTATCTCCATTGTTTTGTTATGGACGAGCCCCGGACGTGGCCGAGATGGATGCATTAGGCCGAGTATTACTACAACACTTCCTACCACTCCGCCAACAGGATGACCCTGTTTGAGGTTGTTTACGGCCGCCCTCCTCCTACTCTGAGCAGCTATGAGCTGGGCAGCACGGCCATGCCGGCGGTTGATCGGGCTCTTCGTGACAGGGATCGCATGTTAGCAACCCTGCGTGAGAACCTTCGCCTGGCCCATGATCGCATGAAGGTTCAGGCGGACAAGCATCGCAAGGAGAGGGAGTTCGCTGTGGGCGACGAAGTGTTTCTCAAGCTCCGACCGTACCAACTGTTGGGAATGTGAGCGAACAATCCCAACCAGAGCACCTACTGCAAATTTGAGCGAGCACCTGTGCGACCGCGTTCAGCGGTATGCAAGCGGAAACAACAATACAATACGAAAATAAAAGTAACAAAAACACAGAAAAGTACACAGGAAATTTTTAGCGTGGAAAACCCAAATCGGGTGAAAAACCACGGGACGATCGGAGTCCAACCCGGAAAGCCTCCACTAAAAGTGTGTGAAAAATCACACTCACGGATTACAGGCTTTCCCTCCATCGATCCACACAGGATCTCCACTCCTCCACCACAAATACAATCCACACAGGATACACAACCTTCCTTCCAATCCACACACACAAGTACAAGATTGAAAAAGAAATACAAGGGAGGTGAGAAGTGTTACCCAGACGGCTTGAAAAATCTGTCCCAACGTCAAAGATGACGTTCTCCAAACCCACGAAGAAGGACGGCTATGCACAGCCCCTTCCAACTCCGCTCTTCAACCTCCAAAGCAACACCGATGGTCGGCTACACCAGCAGAACAGAAAAGAGGGCAGCAGCGGCCCCTTCGGCTACAGCGAACAAGGAAAGGGGCGGCGGCTGCTTCCTTCGGCTCCAGCAAAACAGAGAGGGAAGGTGTACAACCTCGGGCTCGCAAGAGGCCCTCAAGGTGCGAACAGCAGAAGCTGGCGAGATGCCTGCGAGGCGAGCGAGACCACGTGGTCCCTCGCAGGAGGCAGGACGGGTGGTCTCTACAGTGGGCGAGACACCCTTTTGAGACGCGAGTAGGCCCTTAACGGCGAGAGGGCCCCATAGCGAAGGATGCATGCGAGACGGCCAGGAGGGCTAGTCTCGCCGCTGGGTGCTTCCCTACTCGCCATATAGAGAGAATGTCGTTTTGACAATTTTATACCCATGGAGGGTTTTACTCTTTTACCCCGGGTAATTTTACCCTTTTACCCTTGGTGGTCTGCATATAACTCTTCAGAACAGCGGAGTTTGGCTGTTGGCAGACCCAACCAGGGGTATTTTGGTAATTTCAGGTCGGTTCAGTTTGGTTATTGGCAGTTCAAACTCAGAAAACTATAAATAGACTCATAGGGGTTCTTCAGAAGCATCTTTTTTCCCCGGGATTTAAAGAGTTTTTCTGTGCTTTCTGAGGAGCTCCAACCCCAGCTTTTGGCTTTGGAGGGGAAGCTCTCAGAGATCTTCCGGGTAAGCGGTGGGACCTCCCTGCTGAGGCTTTGGGGTCGGTTTCTAGTCTCTAACAACCAGTCGGATGACAGAGCTTGGGGCGAGTAGGTGTTGGCTACACCCCAAATTTCGAACTCTTGTCGAAGTCAGATTTTGGCTTCAACAGTTCTGGTGCGGTGAGCGTGGAAGGTAGCAGATACAAGAAAGTTTTGAGTTCGGTCCGATGGCAGGAGGTGAAGGTGAAGGATCTGGTTCAGGAGGTTCCCCCTCCCGGGGAGAGGTGGCGACGAGGAAGATGCTGAAAGACTTCAGGCGAGAGGTCTTGCAGACCATCAGCTTGGACATCTCGGCAAGGAGTGAGTGGGCAACGCCTCAGGTTCCGGTAGAGGCGGTCCCGCTCTTGGGCGAGAATGCTCCTGGGCAGCGCCCGGGGAAGGAGGTCCCGGCGAAGGTTGGCGAGAGGGACGTGGCCGCGCGAGAGCACTTCCCAGGCCAGCGTCTCGGGAAGGAGATTCCGACAGAAGTTGGCGAGAGGGAGGCAGCAGTGCGAGAGCTCTTCCCTGGGCATGGTCTCGCGGATCGGGCCAGCCAGCCGAGGCCGCGAGACGTGCCCGCTCGGCAGGCAGGAGGCGAGAGCCATTTCAGTGAGCTCATCATCTCGGCCCCGGTGCCGGAGGGGTTCCGGGAGCCCGACATGTCCTACTACTCGGGGAAAGATGACCATGTACAGCACGTGCAGTGGTTTGAAGATGTTATTTCGATAAGGCAGATGACGGATGCCTTCAAGTGCCGGTTGTTTGTCATCACGTTGAAGGAGAAGGCGCGGGACTGGTTCCACCAATTGCCGGCAAGTTCGATCTACAGTTTTGAGGATCTGCGTCGAGGTTTCCTGTTGAGGTTCTCGACATCGAAGAAGCGTAAGAAGGAGGCGGAGTGCGTGTTCGCGGTGAGGCAGAAGCAAGACGAGACGTTGGGTCATTATGTTGACCGGTTTTAGGAAAAGATCCTCCTCATCCAGGAGGTCCCAGGGTATGCACTGATGCTCGCTTTTACCCTGGGACTGAGGCCGGGATTCTTTAGCATGGAGTTGAAGAGAGTGCCCCCCCCCCCTCTCTTGTGAGGAGCTCATGGAGAGGGTGACAAAGGAGATAGACTTCGAGAGGGCCAATCCGGCTTTTGCTAGGAAGCTGGCCAGGTTGGCGGAGGATGACGTGAAGGAGCCGGGAGCAGGAAAGCAGAGGGATCCGAGAGAAGAAAGGAGGGAGGAGCCCCGAGGGCAGGGGCAGCAGGGACAGCATCAAGGACGGGGGGCCCGGGAGCCGAACAACCAGTTAGGTTGGAGGCCTCAGTAGGGTCGCCCCCAGGAGCAATGAGGAGGTTTTCAGGGAAGAGACAACTTTCGCGAGCCGAGGAGGTTTGATCAGCCGGCGAGGAGGCAGGAGCTGAGGGGGTCACTGTTGAAGTATTAGACCGGGCGGCTTGGCGGTCTGATCCAGCGGTTTGTTGACCGAGCGGCTTAGCGGTCTGATCCAGCGGTTTGTAGACCGGGCGGTCTGTCGGTCTACCTCTGCGGTTTGTTCTATCCTGCTGGAGTTGCCGAGCGGTTAGCCCATCTGTCTAACCGCGCGGCCTATGCGGTCTCCATTATTCTAGCCGCTCAGTACTGTAAATGTTTAGTCCCACATTGTTTGTATACTCTCTTTCTTATCTCCTCCATCCTATATAAGGGAGGTCATACCTTTGTAAATGATATCTTTTTTGGATAATAAAATTTCAATTATTCAAAAGTTTGTTCGCTTGTTCTCTTCTTTTTGCTTCTTGTTCTCTACTTTCTAACATGGTATCAGAGGACACGGTCATTTCCTCTTGATTCTGTGCGCCCTCTGTTGTTCGCGACTTCTTTTCCGCGCTCTGCGACTTGATTCGCGGCTTGCCCTCTCTTCTATCCGCGCGGCCTGTTTCTATCCGCGCGGCTTGTTTTTTTTTTGTCCGCCAACCTGTTCGCGCGGCTTGCTCCTTTTTGGTTCTCTTTTCCTTCTCCTTGTTGTCGCAGCGACCTGTTTCGTTGTCGCCGCGCTCCTTGTTCTTTCTTGCCTCTCCGACTTCCTAGTCGTTGCGGTCTGTCCCTGTCCGCGTGTGTATTATCTCTCTACTCGCGGTTTGCTGCTGTGATCTGCCTGACCGTGCGGGTTGTTCCTTTCTCACCCGCATCTTGGTCGCGGTCGCCAGCTCTTCTCCTCTTTTCTGTTCGCTCGGGCTTCTCAGTTCGTGCGACTTCTTCCCCGCCGAGCCTTTGACCGCCTTCTAGCCGCTGCAGTGATCTGCCTGACCGTGCGGGTTGTCTCTTTCTTACTCGCATCTTGGTCGCGGTCACCTGCTCTTCTCCTCTCTTCTGTTCGCTCGGCCTTTTCAGTCCGCGCGACCTCTTCCCCGCAGTGCCTCTTTCTAGCCGCTACTGTTCGCGCGGCTTCCTCTGTTTTCTAACCGCTCCTGTTCGTGAGGCTTCTTCTGCTTCCGGGTTCTATGACTACCTCCGGTCTCACCACTACTCCTGCAGCTCCTTCTCCTCCTCCTCCTTCGGGCAACCTTGGCACCCTTTCCAAGCTTGTGGGCTCCAACTATCCCGATTAGAGCGTCTCTTTCACCTTTCTCCTTCGTTCTCAACGCAAGCGTCATCACCTCACCGATGACCCTCCTCCTCGCACCTCTCCTGAGTTTGATGACTGGGATGCGAGTGATGCTCTTGTTCGCACCTGGCTGGCCAACAGCCTTTCTGATGAGTGCCTTCCCGTCATTCGCCATGATGAGACGGGCAAGGCCGCATGGCTTCACCTCGCTGCTCTCTATTCTAAGGGGGGCCAGACGTCCCGCATTTATACTCTCTATGCGGACCTCTTCGCCCGCCCTTCCATGTCCCCAGTTGCGGCTTATCAGCAGGTTCAGGCCCTTGGGGCTGAAATCCTCCAGAATCGCCCCTTCTCCGCGGACTTGGCCGACCAGCACAAACACTTCCAGGAACTCCTGGTTGTTTGTTATCTTCTTCGTCTTCCCGACTCTTATGATATGATCCGCCAGCAGATCTTGGGTGAGGCGGAATCTCCTACTTTGGATGCCACTGCGGCTCGCATTGCCGTCGTTACTTCTCTCCTCCAGCGGCCTCTGTTGGCCTCCCCCCCTTCCCAGGACTCCTCTGCTCACCACGCTCAGCGGGGGGGCCCGAGTGGCCGAAGCTCCTCTGGCGGACGGGGTTCCTCCTGGTTCTTCTGCTCTCACTGTAATCGTACTGGTCATACTGTTGACCGCTGCTGGCAGAAACATCCTCATCTTCGCCCTTCCGGTGATGCTCCTCATCCTTCGGCCTCCGCCTCTTCTAGGCCGTCTGCCTCTGTGGCCACGACGTCAGGTAGTGCCCACGTCGTTACCCAAGGTAAATGGCTGATTGACTCCGGTGCCACCAATCATATGACGGGCAACCCTCATTGCTTCTCCCGTCTTGAGACCCATGACCGCTTACCCCCAGTTCGTGTGGCGGATGGTTCCCCGTCTCCGGTTCATGGGACGGGCATGGTTCAACTCACTCCATCGCTTTGCTTGGAGGATACCCTCTATGTCCCGAAGTTCCCGTGCAATCTGTTATCTGTTACTACTTTATGCCGGCAACTTCAGTGCTCCGTTTTATTCACTCTCACTACTTGTTCTTTTCAGGACCCGAGGACCCAGCGGACGATTGCTACTGGGACTGAGAGCGGCGGCCTCTACTTCCTCGACGATGTTTCCGCTCTTTCTGCCTACTCCTCCTCCACCGATCTCCTTCAGTGGCATCTTCGTCTTGGACATCCTCCTCCTCGGCTTATTCGTCAGCTTCTGCCCCACTTACCTCCCACCAGTTCTCCGCTCAACTGTGATGCGTGTCAGCTTGGCAAACATCATCGCTCCTCCTTCCCGCCGAAGCAGGGCCGTGGCTCCTCTCGCATTTTTGATCTTATTCATTCTGATGTATGGGGTCCTGCTCCTACCCTCACAGTTGGTCGGGGCAGTTCCTATTTTGTCACTTTTATCGATGATTTTACTCGATGTACCTGGGTGTATCTCTTAAAGGATCGCTCTGAACTATTTTCTGTTTGGCAATCTTTTTACTTTATGATTAAGACTCAATTTGCTATTTCTATTAAAGTCTTACGTTCTGATAATGCCAAGGAATATCTGTCTCATGAGTTCTCCGCGTTCTTTCACCAACACGGCCTCATTCATCAAACGACTTGTGTTAACACCTCCCAACAGAATGGGGTGGCGGAGCGTAAATACCGTCACCTGCTTGATGTTGCGCGTACTCTCATGGCGCAGATGCACGTCCCTCGCTCCTACTGGGGCTACGCTGTGCTCCTTGCTTGCTATCTTATCAATCGCATTCCCTCCACGGTCCTCCACGGCCGGACTCCCTTCTCCCTTCTCTACCCCCACCAGGAACCTTTTCCTCTTCCTCTCCGTGTCTTTGGCTGTACGGCCTTTGTTCACGCTCCCTCCGCTACCCGCGACAAGCTTTCCCCCCGTTCCACCAAATGTGTCTTTTTGGGGTACTCTACCACTCAAAAAGGCTATTGCTGCTTTGACCCCCTTCTCCGCAAGCAGTTTGTCTCCGCAGATGTGACTTTTTTCGAAAATGCTTCCTATTTCTCTCCTTCCTCTTCTCTTCCTTCTCTTCCTTCTGATATCTTCGTTCCTTCCACACCTCTCGACGTTTTCCCACCTTCGTCTCCTCCTCCACCGACTCCTTCTCAGTCCGTCTCCCCACCCACCCCTCCACCCTCCTCTCCGCTGCCGTCTCTCTCTAGTCCCGGGCCAGCCTTCTCCGCCACGGACGCTCCGGTCGCTGACGCTCCCGTCGCCGACGCTCCCGATGATCTGGATGTTCCCATTGCCCTTCGCAAAGGGGTGCGGGCGTGTACTCAACACCCGCTCACGGCTGTTGTTTCTTATGATCAGCTTTCTCCTTCTCGCAGGTGTTTTGCCTTGGCTATCTCTGCTACTTCTACTCCTCGTACCTACCAGGAGGCTCTCGCTCTCCCTCATTGGAAGTCTGCCATGGATGAGGAGATGGCTACTCTTACTGAACGGGGTACCTGGACCCTGGTTCCTCCTCCCGTGGGCACTGATGTGGTTGGCTGTCGCTGGGTCTTTGTTGTGAAGTTTCGCCCCGACGGCACTGTGGATCGCTACAAAGCCCGGCTGGTGGCCAAGGGCTTTACTCAGACTTATGGCGTTGATTACTTTGATACCTTCTCTCCGGTTGCTCGCCTCAGCACCATCCGGGTTCTCTTTTCTGTGGCTGTTAACCGGGCTTGGGATATTTCCCAGCTTGATGTGAAGAATGCCTTTCTCTATGGCGATCTTCAGGAGGACGTCTATATGGAGCAACCTCCTGGGTATGTTGCTCAGGGGGAGACACGTGTCTGTCATTTGAAGAAGGCCATTTATGCCCTAAAGCAGAGCCCTCGGGCATGGTTCGAAAAATTCAGTGGTATTGTGGCAACCATCGGCTTTCAAAGGAGTTCGGCCGATCACTCCTTATTCATTCGCAAAACGGCCTCGGGACTGGTGGTTTTGGCCGTATATGTGGATGATATTCTCCTTACTGGTGATGACCGAGATGGGGTGGACTTGACGAAGAAGCACCTCCGTCAGCACTTGGTCACGAAGGATATGGGCTCCCCAAAATACTTTTTGGGGATAGAAATCTCTCGGAAACCTGACTCCTTGGTTCTCTCTCAACGGAAGTATGCCCTTGATCTTCTTCGAGAAGCAGGCTTGACAGGTGCCAAACCAGCTCATCTTCCCATGGCTGTTGGAGAAGACAAAACGTGGACGGATGAATCGCCTCCTCTATCTGATGTCACACGGTACAGACGTTTGGTAGGGAAACTCATATATCTCACGGTGACTAGACCCGACATCGCCTACGCTGTAGGAAAGGTCAGTCAGTTTATGCAAGCTCCCAGGGAGTGTCATCTTCAGTCCGCCCTGAAGATTTTAGAGTATATCAAAGCAGCACCGGGCAGAGGGTTACTCTTCCAGAAAAATGGCCATCTGAGGGTTGAGGCCTACTCAGACTCAAGTTACGCGGATGACAAAGGCGATCGTAAATCCACGTCAGGTTTTTGTACCTTTGTTGGAGGTAATCTCGTGAGTTGGAAGAGCAAGAAACAGTCTGTTGTTTCCAGATCCAGTGCCGAAGCAGAATACCGGAGTATGGCGTCAACTACGTGTGAGTTAAAGTGGTTGCGGGCTCTCATGCTTGACCTGGGCGAGGTATATGATTGTCCTCTCCCTATGTTCTGTGACAACAAGGCCGCTATACACATATCCAGAAATCCGGTCTTCCATGAGAGAACGAAGCATATAGAGGTTGACTGTCACTTCATTCGGGAGGAGATTTTGAAGAATCAGATTTGTACTCTTTTTGTCACCTCTGGCAAGGAGTTGGCAGATATCTTCACCAAGCCGGTTTCTACTTCCTTCTTCCGCATTTGTGACAAGCTGGGCATGATTGATATCTATGCTCCAGCTTGAGGGGGAGTGTTGAAGTATTAGACCGGGCGGCTTGGCGGTCTGATCCAGCGGTTTGTTGACCGAGCGGCTTAGCGGTCTGATCCAGCGGTTTGTAGACCGGGCGGTCTGTCGGTCTACCTCTGCGGTTTATTCTATCCTGCTGGAGTTGCCGAGCGGTTAGCCCATCTGTCTAACCGCGCGGCCTATGCGGTCTCCATTATTCTAGCCGCTCAGTACTGTAAATGTTTAGTCTCACATTGTTTGTATACTCTCTTTCTTATCTCCTCCATTCTATATAAGGGAGGTCATACCTTTGTAAATGATATCTTTTTTGGATAATAAAATTTCAATTATTCAAAAGTTTGTTCGCTTGTTCTCTTCTTTTCGCTTCTTGTTCTCTACTTTCTAACAGTCACTTCCCGCATCAGCAGTAGGCAATGGAGGTCGGCCGAGGTAGAGGAAGAAGGAGAGGAGCTCGGGGAGGAGCTGGAAGGAGAGAAGGTGGAGAAGGAAGAAGGGGCCGGGTGGCGTTGCCTTTCTGTGACTTCCATTAGGAGGAGGGTCACGCGACGGCCACCTGCCCAGAGTTCTTGGAAATGAGAGAAGTCTGGGGGTTGAGGAGGCAGGATCCGCCGGTAAGGATCGAAGAGGTGCAACAGGGGGAGGCGGAAGACAGGTGTGAGGACCGGGCGAATGTAGGAACCCGGGGAGGGATCGGGGTGATCCACGGAGGAGTTGGGATTGAGGCAACTCGTAAGGGGAGCCTCCAGACCATGTTCCGAAGTGGGGTAGCCTCGACCTCCCGGGCTCCCCCTCCAAAAGAAAAAATTACCTTTTCTTCAGCGGATATGCCAGATTATGAGGACGCGTTCTGTGACGCCTTGGTGATCCAGACGACAGTAGAAAACTTCACGGTCTCCAAGATCCTGGTGAACAACGGGAGCTTCGTGAACTTGATCTTCAAGAAGGCCTTCGATGAGATGCAGGTCGAGGCCAAGAGGGTTTTAGCTTCGGACCGGCCGTTGTTTGGTTTCTCAGGAGAAAGGAAGGACTAGAAGGAGTAGGGTTGCATGTGAAGTTAGGGGGCGTGTCACGGAACTACAGGTTTGTGATCGTGGACGCCCCGAGCAGCTATAGCGCCATCTTCGGGCGCCCCCTCATCAGCGCCTTTAGATGTGTCCCCTCTTCGTTTCACCAATGCCTCAAGTTCAACAACGGAGGGGGGCATGTTAGGGTCAGGGGGGACCCGAAGGTGGCAAGACAATGTTACGTGACGGAGGTCAACACCATTTCTTGGATGGCAGAGGCAGAAGAGCTAGAGAGGGAGATGGCAGAGCAGGAAGAAGTTGTCAGAGAGGAGGTGTGCCCGGAGGAGGTTGAGGAAGTGAGCCTGGAGGAGGCAGAGGAAGAGATTGAGGAGCAAAGAGGAGTAGGTATGCAGGAGGTCCAGAGGGACGGAGAGTTGGAGCCGCAAGAAGGTCGGCAGGTGGAAGAAGAAGGAGAAGGAGGCCCTGAGAGGCGTGGAGGTTGAGCAGCAGCAGAGTGAGAGCCTAGGGGAGGCGATGGAAGTCGAGGAAGCAGGAGGGGAGGAAGAGTATGGGCAAGAAGAAGGGGCAAGAGCCGACTGGGAGCAGTCGCGGCTGGAGTCGGCTGGAGAAGTGGTGGAGATGGAAGTCTTCCCCAGCGCCGACCAGGTGCAGAGGGTGCGGATCAGCGGGGGCTTGAATCCCGAGGACCAGGAGCGAGTCAGGGCTTGCATCCAGAGCAACGTCGACATCTTTGCTTGGAGCGTGGCCAACATGTCGGGCATCGATGCAGACGTGGTCTGCCATCTCCTGAACTTGGACACGCGGACGCGCCCCATTCGCCAGAAGATGAGGACCATCGCTACCAAGCTGGAGGAGCCCATCCGTGAGGAGGTCAAGAAGCTTCTGGAGGCTGGCTTCATCTCAGAGATCCAGTATCCAGGCTGGATCTCCAACGTGGTAATGGTGAAGAAAGGAGGAAGGAAGTGGCGCATGTGTATTGATTTTTCTTTATTAAATAAATCATGCCACAAGGATTGCTACCCCCTGCCTCGAATCGACGCATGATGGATCGAGTCTTCCAGGGTCAAAGGGGGAGGAACCTGGAAGTCTATGTTGATGACCTGATGGTCAAGAGCATGTGTGTGGACTCGCACCTTCGAGACCTGGAGGAGACATTCGCCACCCTGCGGAAGTTCAAGATGAGGCTGAACCCCTTGAAGTGCATCTTCGGGGCGAGCCACAGGAAGTTCCTGGGGCACCTCCTGACCCCGGCAGGGGTGGAGCCTAACCCGGATAAAGTGAAGGCCATCCTGGAGCTGGAGTCACCGCGCAACACTAAGGAGGTTCAGCGCTTGACAGGCAAGCTGGCCGGGCTAAGCATATTTCTCTCCAGGTCGGGAGAAAAGTGTCCATCATTCTTCAAGGTGCTGAGGGGTACTCAAAGGTTCGAGTGGACTGCTGAATGTGAAGAGGCTTTCCAAATGCTGAAGAGGCAGCTCTCCTAGGCTCCTCTACTTCAAAGCCCAAAGGAGGGGGAGGACCTAGCCTTGTACGTCGGAGTAGGAGCAGAGGTCGTGAGCTCGGTCCTGGTCAGGGAAGAGGGAAAGAAACAATTGTCAATCTACTATGTCAGCAGGATCCTGAAGAAGGCAAAGCTCCGTTATCCCATCTTGGAAAAGCTGGCGTATGCTTTGATCGTTTCGGCCAGGAAGCTCCGGTCATACTTCCAAGCGCACTCAATCAAGGTGGTGACAGACCATCCTCTTCGCAAGATCTTTGAAGGAGTGGAGCACTCAGGCAGGTTGGCCAAGTGGTCTATCGAATTGAGTGAGTTCGATATCTCATTCGTTCCAAGGCTCTCCATTAAGGCTCAGGCGGTGGCTGACTTCTTGGCGGATTACGTTGTTGAGGTCGGAGCCGAGGAGCCGCGGCCGCAGTAGGCGTGGAAGATGATGGTTGGTGGTGCCTCGGGAAAGCACTCCCTTGGAGCAGGGGTGGTGTTGATAAGTCCTCAAGGGGTCACCATAGAGCAAGCGATGGTATTACACTTTCCAGCAACCAACAATCAGACAGAGTACGTGGCCGTGATAGCCGGCCTTCGCTTGGCAAAGGAGCTCGAGATCCAAGATGTGGAAGCTTTTACGGACTCACTGGTGGTGGCATCACAGATCCGAGGAGAGTTCGAAGCTCGGGAGCCCACCCTGGTGAGGTACTTATCAAAGGCAAGGGCGATCATCGGAGGGTTCCGGACATTCTCAATTCAACATGTTCCAAGGGAAGAAAGTATAGGTGCCGATCGATTGGCTAAGTTTGGACCTCGGGGAGGAGGGATCTTGACTGAGCTATTTCGACCGGCTATCGATGAAGGAGAGTTGATAGAGGTGGATCGGCGACCCTCGTGGGTGGATCCATTGGTGACCTTTCTGACCACTGGCGAGCTTCCGGAGGGGACCAAGGACGGAAAAAGCTTCAGGCACAAGGCAGCGCACTACCTAATGCTAGAAGGGGGGTTGCATCGGAAGATGTTGTCAAGGCTCCTGGCAAGGTGTGTGACCGAGGAGGAGGTCCCGAGGATCCTGGAGGAGGTGCATTCAGGAGAGTGCGGCAGCCACTCAGGGGGAAGGACGTTGGAAGCAAGAGTGGTGAGACAAGGGTACTTCTGGCAGACCCTGAGGAAGGATGTGGCTGAGTTTGCGAGGAGGTGCCGGAAGTGTCAGCTATATGCCCCCCTCCAACTCTTGCCCGCACAAAGGCTCTGAAGCATCACGGCACCATGGCCTTTCGCCATCTGGGGGATGGACTTGGTCGGACCTTTCCCTCCGGCTAGTGGGCAGAGGAGATTCCTCCTGGTCATGATTGATTACTTTTCGAAATGGCTGGAGGTCAAGGCGTTGGCCAAGGTCACTTCACAGGTCATCCGAAATTTTGTCTAGGGGGAGATCATATGCAGGCACAAGCTCACTCAGGCGATCGTGACAGACAATGGACCCTAGTTTGCCAGCGAAGAGTTCATCAGCTTCTGCGCTCAGCTGGGGATAGACCTTAGATTTGCCTCCGTGCACCACCCCAGGAGCAACGGCCAGGTGGAGGCGGCCAACAAGATCATCGTGAACCTACTCAAGAAGAAGGTGGAGAACTTGAGGGGAAGCTGGGTGGAGCAGCTCCCCTCAGTATTGTGGGCCTTGCGGACAACCCCGAACACAGCCACCGGCGAGACCCCCTTCAAACTTTCCCATGGATGTGAGGCGGTCCTGCCATTGGAGTTTGAGGTTCGATCCCCACGAGTCGCAGCCGCGGGTGACGGGGATGAGGCCTGGAGGTTGGAAAATGAAGGAGGGTTACGCCTCTCATTGGATATGGTGGAAGAGCTACGTGATGTCGCAGCTATCAGGCAGGAAGAGATCAAGCGACGAATGACAAAATACTTTGACAAACATATCAGAATCAAGCAGTTCGCGGAGGGAGATCTGGTGCTGAAGAAAGTTGATGCCGCGGGAAGATCTGCCCCTGTGGGCAAGCTCAACTCAAATTGGGAAGGGCCATATATTGTCGAGAGGGTACTAAGAACGGAAGGTTACCACCTCCAGGATGTGGAGGGTAGGTCCATGAGCCACACCTGGAGCGGCAACGACCTGAAGCGCTTCTACCCATGAGAAGGTAGAGTAAAAGTTGTAATACTCAAAGTCAAGTTTATAGTAATATATTCCTCAAATTACTTTTGCTTTTACCTACTGTGAAATTCTAACGGCAGGAAGATGAGGCTTTTGCACTACCCCGAGCCTGGCTCGGCCCCAGGTAAACTCGCTGCGCAGGCTCTCATTAGCTGGCAGGTCCGAAGGCTCGCCTATGGGGGTAAGGGACCCCGAGCGTGGCTCGCCCCAGGTAGACCCGCTGCGCAGGCTCTCATTAGCTGGCAGGTCCGAAGGCTCGCCTGTGGGGGAAAGGATTGGTACTTGGTTCTTGGAGACTCTTGCACTACCCCGAGCCTGGCTCGGCCCCAGGTAGACCCGATGCGCAGGCTCTCATTAGCTGGCAGGTCCAAAGGCTCGCCTATGGGGGTAAGGGACCCCGAGCGCGGCTCGGCCCCAGGTAAACCCGCTGCGCAGGCTCGCATTAGCTGGCAGGTCCGAAGGCTCGCCTGTGGGGGAGAGGTTTGGTTCTTGGTCCTTGGTTACTTTTGCACTACCCTGAGTCTGGCTCGGCCCCAGGTAGACCCGCTGTGCGGGCTCTCATTAGCTGACAGGTCCGAAGGCTCGCATGTGCGGGAGAGGTTTGGTTCTTGGTCCTTGGTTACTTTTGCACTACCCCGAGCCTGGCTCGGCCCCAGGTAGACCCGCTGCGCAGGCTCTCATTAGCTGGCAGGTCGAAGGCTCGCCTGTGCGGGAGAGGTTTGGTTCTTGGTCCTTGGTTACTTTTGCACTACCCCGAGCCTGGCTCGGCCCCAAGTAGACCCGCTGCGCAGGCTCTCATTAGCTGGCAGGTCCGAAGGCTCACCTATGGGGGTAAGGGACCCCGAGCGCGGCTCGGCCCCAGGTAGACCCACTGCGCAGGCTCTCATTAGCTGGCAGGTCCAAAGGCTCGCATGTGGGGGAGAGGTTTGGTTCTTGGTCCTTGGTTACTTTTGCACTACCCCGAGCGCGGCTCGGCCCCAGGTAGACCCGATGCGCAGGCTCTCATTAGCTGGCAGGTCCGAAGGCTCGCCTGTGGGGGAGAGGATTAGTTCTTGAAGTCTTAGTTCTTGGGAATTCTACACCACCTCGAGCCTGGCTCGGTCCACAGTAGACCCGTTGCCCAGACTCTCATCAAGCTAGCAGGGCAGTAAATTCACTCGATAACAGAATGGTTGGGAAAAGCTCCTTAAGAAACTTTCCTGCTTAATCTTATGAAAAATAAATTATGGAAGGCAAAGACTAGAGCAGTGCGAGTGGAGGCACTCCCAGCTGGCAGCTCGGGGACGGTCTCGCCCCTAGCAAGTGGACACTCGCGCGAGACAGAAGACTGAGCCTGATGATAGGGGGCTAGTTATATCACTAAGAACCGCTCGCGCAGGGAGTACCCTAAGGAGAAGCGAGAAGGTTAGGGCAGTTAGTTTAACACAAGTAAAATGAGGGAAGAGACGACTCGCGCTCTAGAAAAAGTCAACTCTCCAACGAAGCGGCGAGACAAGACGAAGCACCGTCTCGCAGGCGTGAGCACATCAAAGGGTCGTCTCGCAGTAAACAAAACAAGGCAAAGAGAAAAGATGCGGCGAGACAGGTGGGTAGCGTCGTCTCCCAAACAAAAGCAAACCAATAGTTCGTTTCACAAAATGAAAAATAAAGTAACATGACAAGTGTACATTGGATCAATATCAGTCCATCGCAAGTGTCATCAATATATTCTTGGATCTCAAAAAGAAACTCAAAAAGTTTAAGTTGTACAGCAGCAAAAAGAGGAGGGAGGAGAGAGGGATTCTTGATCTTGAAGGTAGCACGTCATTCCTCCTCGCCGGAAGAAGAATCCTCACTCTCCTCGCCATAGAGCTGGGGGACCAGATCGCGAACGGTCACCGTCTCGGAGTCGTCCTTCACGACCCCCAACTCCTTCATCATTTTCAGGACCAGCTCTGCAGCCCTGATGCTGGCGTCCCAACACTGGTCCTCGACTTCATCAAAAGAGTAATGAGGCGGGGGTGCCGGGAGGGGTTCGCGGCGAGACGACGACGCGGCGTTCTCCTGAAGGCGAGTGTTCTGGGCTTTCAAATCCTTAACCTCCTTCTCTAGGGCCGCCACGCGCGAGTGCAACCGCTCCGTCGTCTCGGCAACCTGCGAGACGCCCGATCATTAGCAAGGAGCGTTTGAAGAAGGGAAAATCCAAGGATAAGGCTAATGCTTACCACGCCGCCCTGGGCTTTCGCGAGGAGGGTCTCGGCGACAGACAACCTTTTCGCAAGGCCTTCTGATATCTCTCGCTCCGTCTCCAGACTCGTCTCGTTGTCCTTCCATTTTTTGTTGATGTAAATTAGGCGGCGCGAGGCGCGGTGCGAGAACTCCAAAGCGCGCATTTGGGCGTGGGAGGACTTCAGGACGAGATCCCGCGTGGACTCGCTCTCGGGGGAGACTGCATCGAGACCGCCGTAAAGACCGTACCCCACGGCGAAAGCGTGGCTGGTGGGAAACTCCTGCTCCTTCCAAGGGGGAAGGAGGGTGGAGATGGACACGCGATTGACGTCCCGCCCCCACATCAGAACGGGGTCGCCGGCGGCATCTTGAACCACGGGGCCCAGGTTGAAGTTCATATGAGAAGAGGGGGCGGGACGGCTGGAGGAAGCGGCTTCGCGAGAAGTGGTGGCAGCCGGTTGATTGGATATGGAGGCAGGCTGGTCGGGAAGAGTCGTCTCGCGAGTAGGCGAGACGGCCTGATGGGGAGGCGAGCAGGGCGACTGGGACTCCTCTACAGAGATGGGGCTCAAGGACCCCCGACATCACTTTCTTCTCCTTCGGGGCTTTCTTTTCTTTGGAGACGACCACAACTTTCCTCATCTTCTTCTTGGGAGGGCCGGAGCGAGAGGGGGCGCTGTCGTCTGCAGGCCTCTTCAGAGGGGCAGGCGCCAGAGACCCTCTCGCCACCTCAGCCGCCGCGCTGGTGAGACTGAGGACTTTGGAAGGATGGATATTGCTCTTATAGGGGGGATGGACTGGTACAACTCGCTCCCCTAAAAATAAGCAAGGAGGTGATGAGACGGCGAGACGAGGAAATAACCAAACACAAGACAAGGTAGCGAGAGTACCTTCGCCGGGGAGCACTGGAGGTAGTGAGCCGAGGCCTCGCCGCAAGAAGTTGACTTCGAAATTTTTGCCGACGAAGAAGTCGTACAGCAGCTTTTCTGGGCCGCCCACATGCGGGGTCGCATAAAAGCTCTCGGGGGGTGACACCAGCGCGAGCGGGACGCCCCCGAAGTCGCCGCGAATGAACACAAACCGAGTGAGCCAATGATGATTCTTATTGGGCGTCTCGCACATCTTGAGCCCTTGCCCGGTGAAATACGAGACGTCGTCGGCGTTAGCGTGGTAGATAAAAAACTTGCGGAAAACCGTCAAGCTGAACTCGATTCGCTCCCGACGCATATAGCTGGCGAAAGCGATCAACACCGAAATTGCGTTGGGGTTAAATTGCGCCGGGACGACGCCGAAGTACTTGAAGACTTGCTTTACATCCGGCTATAGAGGCAATCTCAACCCCGCCTCAAAGTGCGAGACGGGGAAGGCGAGCTCTCCCGGGTAGTATGTATTGATCGCCTCGCCGACCTTAGGGGGTCGCGATTCAAGCCCATCCCCCAGATACTCGCGAACGAAGCCGCAGTAATCTTCTTCAGAAACCTGCCGAGCGGGAAGTCGTGGTTAGTAAACCGCTTCCCGCAGCGGCTGCGCCCCTCGTCGTCCTCCACTTTCTTCTTCCCAATTTTTGGCGAGACAGATGTAGGCGAGACGGTTGGAGAAAAGAAGTGGTGAGAAAAGAGAATTGGCGAGACGGCCCGGGGAGGAAAAGAGCGAGAAGGAGTGGCGAGACGGAAGGAGCAAGGGGGAAAGAGCTTGGACACGTCAGGGGTAAAAAGCGCGGATATCCTTCTGATCCGGGGCCGGGGTATTTATAGCGGATATGGACAAACATGAAATGGGCGGGAAAGAAAGATATGCATGTAGGGGAAGAGTCGGTCGGCGGTTCACTCTCTCTCCTAAATCTCGATTCGCGCGGCTCATCGCAAACTTCCTCAGCAAGGCAGAATAAATAAATAAAAAAGAGAAATTATGGGAATTAAGAGATTGAGAGATTAAGTCAACCACAGAAATTTAAAAATATGTCGTCCCGCGTAATGCGGGCACCGTGTTCCCAAACCTCAGGTTATTGGCGAGACAAAAACATAATATATTACAAATTTAGTACAGCACTTAGAGGAAAAGAAGAAAAGGGCGAGACGGACGGCCTTTAATACGAGAACCATTTCCAGCGGCCTCCGGGAGCTCCCGCGCAGGGGGGCCTATTCGGCGAGTGGAAGGCGCGAACGGCGTCAAGCCCACGGTGAGCGAGACGAAGCTGCATGTCGACTTCGCTGATGATGGCCTGAGGGTCGGTCCCATCGACATCTATCTCAGCACCAACCTCAGAAGATAAGCGAGCGCACTCGTTCTCCAGCCATTCGATGCGCCTATCCGCCGTCTGCTTGTCCTGCGCCAGCGAATGGATGATACGCGCGTTCTTCCTAAACAACTCAGCCGTCTTGCGCTTCATCTCCACCGAGTCTGTAGGGTCGCCCAGGTAGTCTTCACTCCCGTCTATGGGAGGAGGAGGCGAGACGGCGAGTCGCCTAAAGAGTTCCTCAGTGGGCGAGTCGGCCTGGGCGCCTACGCAAGGAGTGGAGGGGCAGGGTGAGAGAGGCTCTCGCAGGAGGGTGTCAGAGTACCGAGTGGGACAGAGAAGCGAGAGAGAAGGTTTTTTACCAGGATGACGGGAGGTCTCGGCGGCCTGGGAAGGGTCGTCCCTCCTCTCGCCGGGAGGAGTAGATGGAGGAGTGGAAGGTTGTTGCGAGTCAGAATCTTCACGGCGGACGACGGTGTCGTCTCGCGGACTTTCCTGTCGTTGTAGAGCTGCGGGGGCTCCCTGAAGAAGCAAATAATAAAAAGGCAAATACGGATGTTGAAGGAGTAATAGAGACAAAAGCGAGAGCTCACCTCCTTCTCTCTAGGAGATGCGGGAGGAGTGGGACGGGTTTCCAGGACTGCGTGAGATGGCTCCTCGGCAGAGGAGGAGGGGCCACCTGTCTTTACCCTCTTCAGGCGAGACGATGAGGACGGTAAAGAGGGTAGGGAGCGAACTATAGTTGTGGTAAGAGTGGCCACGTTGACCTTGTTCTGTTTGCGCACCATTGCAAGGCGCTCGCGAAAACTCTGGTTGTGAGACATGGTTGCGGTAGAGTCAAGGAAGGAGGAAGTTTGAAAAGGGGGCATCCTCCATTCGAGGTAGGAACCATATATTTATAGGCTTCGGTGGAGGGTCACACCAAAGATTCCTTCATAAATACGCCTCAAACACGCTTTAATGACACGACCCTCGGTTGGACATTCTTTCCGAGCTTTAAACAATCTCAAAAAGAGCGGGGATTGTGTACAACCTCGGGCTCGCAAGAGGCCCTCAAGGTGCGAACAGCAGAAGTTGGCGAGATGCCTGTGAGGCGAGCGGGACCACGTGATCCACTCGCAGGAGGCGGGACGGGTGGTCTCTGCAGTGGGAGAGACGCCCTTTTGAGACGCGAGTAGGCCCTTAACGGTGAGAGGGCCCCATAGCGAAGGATGCCTGCGAGACGGCCAGGAGGGCTCGTCTCGCCGCTGGGTGCTTCCCTACTCGCCATATAGAGAGAAGGCCGTTTTGACAATTTTATACACATGGGGGGTTTTACTCTTCTACCCCGGGTAATTTTACCCTTTTAACCTTAGTGGTCTGCATATAACTCTTCAGAACAACGGAGTTTGACTGTTGGCAGACCCAACCAGGGGTATTTTGGTAATTTCAGGTCGGTTCAGTTTGGTTATTGGCAGTTCAAACTCAGAAAACTATAAATAGACTCATAGGGGTTCTTCAGAAATATCTTTTTTCCCGGGATTTAAAAAGTTTTCCTGTGCTTTCTGAGGAGCTCCAATCTCAGCTTTTGGCTTTGGAGGGGAAGCTCTCAAAGATCTTCCGGGTAAGCGGTGGGACCTCCCTGCTGAGGCTTTGGGGTCGGTTTCTAGTCCTTTACAACCAGTCGAAGGACAGAGCTTGGGGCGAGTAGGTGTTGGCTACACCCCAAATTTCAAACTCTTGTCGAAGTCAGATTTTGGCTTCAACAGAAGGCCCTCCTTCGGCTCCAGCAAAACAGAGGACGGGTCGTGCCTTGCGGTTCCAGCAAAACCGGGAACGGGGGCGGCGGCGCCGGACGGTTCCAGGAGATCGGGAACGGGGAGGCGGCGTCAGGCGGTTCCAGCAAAAACGTGAACAAGGGGGCGGCGGCTTGCGGTTCAAGGAAATCGCGAGAGAAGGGGGGAGCGGCCGACCGGCTTCACTATCGGCAAAACCTTACCTCCCGTTCTCTTATATTTTTCTTTTTTTTGTTTGGGATTATATAAATATATATATATATATGTAGGTATAAAAACAAGACCAAATCACGAGCCGCAACTAGCGCGCCCGGTGATTTTTACCGACTCAGATGAGAACCACACTCAACAAACCTCCCCCTTCACATCGAGGCGGAAGAAACCTCCATCCCGGCGATTCTAACGCAATGCTCGAACTTCCCCCTTGGCACGGTCTTGGTCAGTATGTCTGCCCCATTATCATTTGTGTGCACCTTCTGAAGATCAAGCTCCTGCTCCAGGATATCTCGTATCTACCGAGTGTCGATGTGCTTCGACCTCAAGTGAAATGTGGGATTGTTCCCCAAGTGAATAGCGCTCTGACTGTCACACAAGAGTGTATATCGGTCCCGAGCGAATCCAAGTTCTTTGATGAACCTTTTCATCCAAAGCAACTCCTTCCCAGCCTCAGTAACCGCAATGAACTCAGTCTCCGTGGTGGACAGTGCAACGCACTTCTGCAGTCTCGACGCCCACGAGACAGCTCCCCCTGTAAACAGAATCATGTACCCTGACGTCGACCTCCTGGAATCCACATCTCCAGCCATGTTCGCATCAGTGTAGCCCAACAGCTCTGGCTCACTGTCCGTCCCCAAATCTCAAAGTCAAGTCTGAAGTCCCCTGCAGGTATCTCAGTATCCACTTTACTGCGCTCCAATGTTCTCTCCCAGGATTGGAGAGAAATCTACTGACTGTCCCAACGACATGCGCAATGTCTGTACGTGTACAAACCATTGCATACATAAGGCTCCCAACTGCAGATGCAAACAAAACCTTCTGCATCGCCTCGATCTCCTCGGGTGTGCTGGGGCACTGATCAGCGGTAAGCCTGAAGTGAGCTGCAAGAGGCGTGCTCACCTTCTTCGCCTAATCCATATCAAATCTCTGCAAAACTTTGCGCATGTACCGCTCTTGTGATAACCAAAGTAATCTGGCTACCCTGTCTCTGCGAATGTGCATCCCCAAAATAGTCTTCGCAGCACCTAAATCCTTCATCTCAAAAGTAGAACTCAACTGCCGCTTCAACTCAGCAATGCGAGCAGTGTTCCTCCCGACGATCAACATGTCGTCCACGTACAATAGCAGAATGATGAAATCCTTTGGAGCATACTGCTTGATGAACACGCAGTGGTCAAGGGTGGTCCTCCTGAAGTCGATCTCCCCCATGAAAGAATCAAACTTCCTATACCATTGTCGCGGGGCCTGCTTCAAGCCATATAAACTCTTCTGCAAGCGGCACACCAGACCTTCCTTCCCTCTGACACTGAAACCCTCAGGCTGCTCCATGTATAGCTCCTACTCAAGATCGCCATGCAGAAAGGCGGTCATGACATTCATCTGCTCTATCTCCAAATCAAGCCTCGCAGCAAGTCCAAGTACAACCCGAATAGATGACATCTTCACCACAAGCGAGAAGATCTCATCAAAGTCAACACCTTGTCGTTGTTCAAAGCCCTTCACCACCAGCCTGGCCTTGTATCTGGGAGGTGTGGAGGAATCACCCTGCTTCACCCTAAAAATCCACCGATTTTTCAAGGCTTTCTTGCCCTTAGGCAATCTCACCAAATCATACGTGTGGTTCTTCTGCAGCGACTGCATCTCCTCCTGCATAGCAACCATCCACTGACGCTTCTTGGTGCTCTCCACAGCCTCAGCATAACTCTCAGGCTCCCCCGCATCAGTCAGCAATATGAACTCTGATGTAGAATATCTAGCGGGCGGGTGCCTGGCTCGATCAGACCTCCGTAGGGCCGGCTCCGGGGCCGGTGCAGGTACATCATCAGCAATATCCTCAGCAATTACTGGTTCACCATCAGTGGTGATATCATGATCTAGAAGGGCATCAGTACCCTGTGTTGGCTCAGGCTCAGTAGCCTCCTCAGTATCCTCAGCTCCAACCATAGGTGACTCTGCAGCAGTACGAGAGTCAACCTCCAACTCAACAGTCCCCTCGGGATCACCAACAGTCTGATCCTCACAGAAAACAGCATCACGGCTACGTACAAGCTTCTTCTCAACTGGATCAAAGAACCTGTACCCAAACTCTCCACTGTACCGTACCACGGCTATGTTTGATCATCATATATAAAGAGAATCCATTGAGTTGCAGCTCTGTCGCCTTAGACAGAGCATGTTGGTCGGTGGAAAGCACAAAATCTTTAGGGGCTTTTCGACTAGGGTATGCGTATCAATCTTGAACCGTGATGCTGAGCTAGAAACATCAGGGTTTATAGAAACATCAGGGGGGGCGCATTTTCAAGTAGGGTATGTGTATCAATCTTGAACTGTGATGCTGAGCTAGGCTTGAGGGGTAATCTCCCCTCAAGGTCCGACTGTCGAGCCCCTCGAGAGAGTTGTTGGATGCGGCGTGAGGGGTAATCTCCCCCCTCGACGAACATTTGCAAGTGTCAATCTCGTGTAGGTTAAACACCATGCGGTACAAAAAGAGAAAAGACCTTCATATTTTATTTCTTAAAAAACTGTCAATTGTTAGGCTGCAGAGACGGGGCTTCCAATCAACTGCTTGGACAAGCAACAACGGACGCATATTCCAGCAAAGTTGGTCCTCTGAAACAAAATTGTGAAAGCATTGATGCTGATTGGCTCGCAAATTTGCGTCGCAATACGACAAAATTATTTTGGCCCCAAAAGTGGATTGGGAGTCTAGGGAGCCTAACCCAAGTTGGCAACATCATGAGCGGGTTCCTAGAAAGCACCAATAATTCCAATCATTGGTCTAGGCTTACAGCAAAACCTACAACATGTCAGGGCCCCACACAGAGTCACGACAGGTCCTGTTACAAGAGATAAAAAAGCAGCCATCACCGAGGTCCTTTACCATGAAACCCTTAAGCGCCCCACATTTGGTGTGCATTTGATTTGCTAGCCATTCGAAAATTAAGTATTTTTCAATAACACGAACAACTAATGCATTGGCGAGTTCAAATATAATTGTCTTCTTCACTTCATCAAGGTTGTTTTCTCCCCAAAAGTGGATTGGGAATCCAAGGAACCTAATCCAAGTTGGCACCATTGGTCTAGGCCTACAGCACAACCTGCAAAATTTTAAGGCCCCAAAGCAGTCACGATATGCCCTGCTAGCGAAGAAGATAATGAAGCAGCCCTCCCTGAGGCCTTAGACCTTAAAACCCTAGGCGCCTTCAATTTCATGTGCAGTTGTTTTGCTAGACATTCCAAGGGGTAGTTTTTCCAAAAACATGCCCAAATAATGCTTTCGCATAGTTCAATTTTAATCCGCCACTTCTAAGTTCCACAACCCCACTCTTAGTGAAATTCTCAACAGGCTCGCCATACACCTTAAAAGCGGCAGGTTGCCTTGATTCCATGCCCAAGGTTGCACGCGCCAGGTCAGCGAGCAGAAGGTGCACGTGTGGGTGTCACCTATTTTTCTGCAATAGGAATGCAACATTTGCATCTAGAGGAACTGTAACAGCTATGATCAGCGAGATAGAGTGTGCCTAACAGTTGGCCGCATTCAATAATGGATGGATCGAACCTGGGTGAAAAGTCTCCCGTTCAAGGGGTTGTTAAGAGACGCGCCCGCAGCAGAATTAACTACGTCATTTTCATAAACATGTGGAGTGCATAAATCTAAAACAATTGATTTCATTTTAGGGGATCGGAGGCCTTCACCCAGATGAGATGTTGATGAAATCGAATGCTTAGATGGACGATAAAAGTCAACATATGATGTATTTCCACTATTGGAGTCATTCTAGTGAGCAAAATCAGAAGAGGCAGTAACCTCCGCAGTAGAAGAAAAGATAGGCAGAGGGGCGGGCCTCTCATCTCCATTTCACTTTTTGTCATGCACCTTCTCAGGTGTTAAGATGTCAACAGCACGTTTGAACTTCCAGCTCAACCAAGGTCGCACAATAATAAAGCTTTTGTCAAGAGTCACTTACCGAGGGAGCTCCAAACTTCCAATCTGTCCGCTCTGCCGCACCTCAAGTCGTCGGCCGCGACTGCAAACCGCCACGCCTCCAAGTGCCCCCAAGCGCCTCCAAGATCCTTCACGCCTCTAAAGTTTTGGGGTTCCTTGAATGAGTGCATTTGCATTAAAAGAGAGTAAAAAGATACAACACGAGAAGAGGGAGATACATTCCTGGTCATTCTTGACTAGCTCAAGGAATTTCGGGTTATGACAATCATTAACATTCCAACAAAAGGGGGAGAGCAAAGAAAAAAGAGCACAGAAATCGGCCAACCGATTCGCTGTCCATAGTGCATGGCGAAAAAGCACGTGTGAAGTCGGCAAGGAACGCAAGGTCTGTTGCACTGCAGCAGTGGAAGAAAAATTGGTCTATCTCCCCCGCATAATGCTAGTTTTGCAGATGTCAATCAGGTTCATGGAGTCCCCTTCAATAATAGCACCCTTTTGTTGTGCGAAAAAAACAAAATCACACAACCAAACACAATAAACACGATGTGATTTACGTAGTTCGGCGAAAAAACCTACGTCCACGGGGAGAGGCTATCCACTATCACCGGTGGGGGAGAAAAAGAAGAGGACAATACAATATTACAACTTCACACAACTCCAAATCTCTCTCACAAAAAGAGAACCCTAACCCATTTATATTTATAGTGAAAATTAGGACAAACTCAAAAAAACCAAAATAGCCCTCAAAACAACAATCTCCACCTCATCTCTTATTTGACACAAAACAATTATGAGATGACATAATAAACAACAACTTCAAAACGGCTGCGCCAAGATGGCTGCCTACGAACCCCCCCCCCCCCCTCTAATGGGATCAAGTCACGCATATTTCTTCAAAAGTGCCTCTCATGGAACTCACCTCTGAGATCGAACGTTCATCAATCTTTTGCAATATGTGAACTTCTGGACTGAAAGCAGATTTGTGAGCATGTCTGCTGGATTGTCCTTGGTATCAATCTTCTTCAAAAGAACCTCGTTTGTCTCGATAAAGTCTCGAACAAAATGGTACTTTGCATCAATATGCTTGGTACAAGCATGATGCACTGGATTGGACACCAAGAAAATCACGCTTTAACTGTCACAGAAGACAGTTAAAGCCTTATGCTCCCCACCCATATCATCCAATAGGCCTTGCATCCAGATGACCTCCTTCATAGCTTATGTCACTGCCATGTATTCAGCCTCTGTTGTCGATAAATCCATTGTTGACTGCAGAGTTGACCTCCAACTCATTGGACCTCCTGCAAATGTGAATAAATATCTGGTCGTAGATCTGCGCATATCTATATCACCTGCATAGTCTGAATCGGTGTAACTCATACACAACCCAACACTGGACTGTTGTCTCTCGTACATTAAACCAACATCAACTGTACCCTTGAGATACCTCAAAATCCACTTAACTGCCTGTTAATGACCCTGACCGGGATCATGCATGAATCTGATCATCACGTGTTGGAACCCTAGTTCTGATTTGGGCAGGGATTACTATTAGGAAGTTTAGATTGACCCAAAATGTATAGTCATGAGTCATAGGTTTATTTCCAGATTTGTCTCAGAAGGACTCTCCAGAATTGTTGAAAGAATTCCAAGAAATGCAGTTGTGACAAATTCAGGAACTCAGTTCGACGAACGTCGAACTCAGGTCGACAAACTCAGAGTTCCTTCTCTGAGTTCAGGTCGACGAACTCTGATCTCAAGCAAGAAGTTCAGCTCGACGAAATCCAGCAGAGCTCGACGAAATCCAGCAGAGCTCGACGAACTCCGAGCTCAGGTCGACGATCGCTGAACTCAAGACAGATTCTCAGCTCGACGAAATGAAAACTGAGCTCGACGATCTGCGAGCCCAGACCGACGAATTCTGTGCAGTTTTCAGGCAGCTGTTTTACAGCTGGCAGAATTAATTAAGGCGATTATAATTCTCATATTTAATGGAAATAGCCGTTCAAATGCAACATTAAATGCGGGTTGTTTCAGAAGTTAATTCTGAAATAATTTCCAAGGCATCTTCTACTCTCTCGGGAATGCTTCAGCCATTGTCCAGATAAATGAATTCAAATGTTTGAATTCGAGACGTGAGAATATATAGAAAGACATAAAGTAGAACAGAGAAATTCAGAAGGCTTTTCTTTTACAGAGAAGAAGAAACTCTGCATCAATCAAGATATTCACAGAGTTCTTCATCTGCTCCAGACTTTCAAGAGACACGTATCAATATCAGTCTAAAAAGCTTGCTGGAGATCAACATCAATCTGAAGGCCTACACCCTGAAGCAAAGCTTCCTTGTTTCCTGAATCATTCAACATCTCAGGAGGAGCTTTGACATCATCAAATCCACTAATCTTCTCTCAGTGATTTGAGACAGAGAAGACAACATCATTTCTTTTCACTTTCCTATGTACACGGTTTTTACTCCCTTCAAAAGTAAACTGTTGTTGGCAGGGCACCTGATCAAAAATCTGTGTTGGTTTTTGAATATCTGATCAAAAGCTCAAAGGGTTGTGAGATCTCCCTACAATTAGATCTTGTAGTGACAGGGCACCTGAGCAAAAACCTGTGGTGTCAGTCACCTGATCAAAAAACTGTTAGTGTATTCCTATCATAGTGGTAGAAGAGTGGATGTACCCAGATTTTGGGAACCACTATAATCCTTGTGTCTTTTGTGTTGTTTGCTCTCTTTTCTTTATTTTTTTGTTGTGCTTACTCTTTTATAGAACATATATACTTAATTAGAGTAAAATAAGATCTATCATCTAACTTTCAATTGGTATCAGAGGTTTACCATTTCTTTCAATTGGTATCAGAGGGTTGTTCTCTTGGTTGTACAAGCTAACACCTGAACCAAAACAATCTGATAGATCTTATAGTTTTTAAGAGTTTATCATGGCACAAGATGAAAAGTTTCAAGCACCAGACCTCCTATGTGCAATCTAGATAAGTTTGCACTATGTAAGACAAGGATTAGATTTTTTTTGAACTCTATTGATGAAGTCATTTACAATTCCATTTTGACAGGTCCTTATCAATCAGTGGAAACAACAAGCATCAATGTTGGTCCATCATCTCAATGGACAGATGCCCAGAAATGGCTAAAGATTGCTGATGTACAAGCAATGAACATTCTTGCACAATCAATGTCTGATGATATTTTTCAGGAAATTGCTGAACGTTCATCAGCAAAAGATATGTGGGACTCCCTCACAACAATGGTTGCTGGATCAGCTAAAGAAAGAAACTTTGAAGCTGAAACTTGTAGTGACTCTGAAGCTTCATCTTGTACAACTGAAGATGAAGAAAAGTCAAGAGCAAAAGATTTTTGTCTGATGACAATAAATGGATCTTGTAGCAACTCTAATGAAGAATCAGAATGTGAATCAGAAGAAAATCAGGTAATCTTTACCATTGATTTTTCATTAGAAGAATTTAAAACTAATTTTAAATTATTGTGTAAAGATTTGATTCGATCTGAGAAGAAAATAAAACTTCTCAGAGAGAAATTAAATAATGTATCTTCCAAAATATAAAACTCAAAAAAGATTTAAAAAATGCTCTTGAACAGATAATTTCTTTAAAATCAATTAAAGCAAAAGAAAAGTTAAAAAACATATAAAATTACTGAAGAATTGCAAAAGAATAAATCAAATCAATCTAAAAATCTTCAGAAAATTTTTGTTCAAAATAATTCGTCGAACCAAGCTCGACGAAATCAACACTATTCGTCGAACTCAGATCGACAAACTATGAACAGAGATTTTGATTTTAACTGTTCAGGAATCTATGCTCGACAAAATAAATACACTTTGTCAAACCGAGATCGACGAAAATGGAACACAGAAAACAACTATTATCATTCTGTGAACAGAGCTCGACGAATTCAATACCATTCGTCGAACTTAGATCGACGAAATTATTTTTCGTCGAACCCAAAATTTCAGAGCACAAATTTTAACTTAATTCAAAATCAACATTTTATAAATCATTTTACTGAGTGGATAATCCCTCCAAGGAAATATCATCCACTTGGATACAAGAATCAACATGAATATTCTTTTATTTCTAAATATCATAAAAAAGAAGCAGGACCCAAGGTAATCTGGGTCCAGAACTCCTAACATCACTTTTCAGGAAAAAACATATCTTACCACAAAGGAGCAGTGGTATTTGATAATAATCAAAATCTATAGTCTCAGCCAATACAGAGGATACATCAGTGGCTGTATAGAGGGAGATTGATTATTTTATAAAGGGAAAATTGCTTAAGAGGATACAGCAGTAGATTTGTTTTATTTATTTTATTTCTCAAAGCACCCTTGTACATCTGCTGAAAAATTTATAATTCAGACAGATTATTTTGCTTTGTATTTTATTTATTTTTGTGCAAATAGTGTTCTCACTCAAATAGGTGGAGATTGTTGGAACTCTAGTTCTGATTTGGGCAAGTATCACTATTATGATGTTTAGATTGAACCAAAATGTATAGTCATGGGTTATAGGTTTATTTCCAGATTTGCCTCAGAAGGACTCTCCAGAATTGCTGAAAGAATTCCAAGAAATGCAGTTGTGACAAAGTCAGGAACTCAGTTCGACGAACGTCGAACTCAGAGTTCCTTCTCTGAGTTCAGGTCGACGAACTCTGATCTCAAGCAAGAAGTTCAGCTCGACGAAATCCAGCAGAGCTCGACGAACTCCGAGCTCAGGTCGACGATCGCTGAACTCATGATAAATTCTCAGCTTGACGAAATGGAAGCTGAGCTCGACAATCTGCGAGCCCAGATCGACGATTTCTGTGCAGTTTTCAGGCAGATGTTTTACAGCTGACAGAATTAATTAAGGCGACTATAACTCTCATATTTAATGGAAATAGCCGTTCAAAGGCAACTTTAAGTGTGGGTTGTTTTAGAAGTTAATTCTGAATTATTTCCCAAGACATCTTCTACTCTCTCGGGAATGCTTCAGTCATTGTCCAGAAAAATGAATTCAAATGTTTGAATTCGAGATGTGAAAATATATAGAAAGACAGAAAGTAGAACAGAGAAATTCAGAAGGCTTTCCTTTTACAGAGAAGAAGAAACTCTGTATCAATCAAGATCTTCACAGAGTTCTTCATCTGCTCCAGGCTTTCAAGAGACACAAATTAATATCAGTCTAAAAAGCTTGTTGGAGATCAACATCAATCTGAAGGCCTACACCCTGAAGCAAAACTTCCTTCTTTCCTGAATCATTCAACATCTCAGGGGGAGCTTTGATATCATCAAATCCACTAGTCTTCTCTAAGTGATTTGAGACAGAGAAGACATCATTTTTTTTCTCTTTCCTGTGTACAGGATTTTTACTCCCTTCAAAAGTAAACTCTTGATGGCAGGGCACCGGATCAAAAACCTGTATGTTGGTTTTTGGACACATGATCAAAAGCTCAAAGGGTTGTGAGATCTCCCTACAAATAGATCTTGTGGTGACAGGGCATCAGAGCAAAAACCTCTGGTGGCAGTCACCAGATCAAAAACCTGTTAGTGAATTGCTACCAGGGTGGTAGAAGAGTGGATGTACCCAGATTTGGGGAACCATTATAATCCTTGTGTCTTCTGTGTTGTTTGCTCTCTTTTCTTTATTTTTGTGATGTGCTTACTCTTTTATAGAACATATATACTTAATTAGAATAAATAAGATCTATCTCCTAACTTTCAATTGGTATCAGAGATTTATCATTTCTTTCGATTGGTATCAGAGGGTCGTTCTCTTGGTTGTACAAGCTAACACCTGAACCAAAACGATCTGATAGATCTTACAGTTTTAAGAGTTTATCATGGCACAAGATGAAGAGTTTTCAAGCATCAGACCTCCTATGTGCAATCTAGATAAGTTTGGACTATGTAAGACAAGGATTAGGTTTTTTATGAACTCTATTGATGAAGTCATTTACAATTCTATTTTGACAGGTCCTTATCAATCAGTGGAAACAACAAGCATCAATGATGTTTCATCATCTCAATGGACAGATTCCCAGAAATGGCTAAAGATTGCTGATGCACAAGCAATGAACATTCTTGCACAATCAATGTCTGATGACATTTTTCAGGAAATTGTCGAACATTCATCAGCAAAAGATATGTGGGACTCTCTAACAACAATGGTTGTTGGATCAGCTAAAGAAAGAAAATTTGAAGCTGAAATTTGGAGTGGCTATGAAGGTTCATCTTGTACAACTGAAGATAAAAAAGAGTCAAGAGCAAAAGATTTTTGTCTGATGGCAATAAATGAATCTTGTAGCAACTCTGATGAAGAATCAGAATGTGAATCAGAAGAAGATCAGGTAATCACTACCCTTGATTTTTCATTAGAAGAATTTAAAACTGATTTTAAATTATTGTGTAAAAATTTGATTCGATCTGAGAAGAAAATAAAACTTCTAAGAGAGAAATTAAACAAGATATCTTCTGAAAATATAAAACTCGAACAAGATTTAAAGAATGCTTTTGAACAGATAATTTCTTTAGAATCAATTAAAGAAAAAGAAAAGTTAGAGGACATAGATAAAATTACTGAAGAATTGAAAAAGAATAAATCAAATCAATCTAAAAATCTTCGGAAAATTTTTGTTCAAAATAATTCGTCGAACCAAACTCAACGAAATCAACACTATTCGTCGAACTCAGATCGACGAACTATGAACAGAGATTTGGATTTTAACTGTTCAGGAATCTATGCTCGACGAAATAAATACACTTCGTCAAACCGAGATCGACGAAAATGGAACACAAAAAACAACAATTATCATTCTGTGAATAGAGCTCGACGAACTCAATACCATTCGTCGAACTCAGATCGACGAAATTATTTTTCGTCGAACCCAAAATTTCAGATCAGAAATTCTAACTTCTTTCAAAATCATAATCAAAATCAACATTTTATAAATCCTTTTACTGAGTGCATAATCCCTCCTAAGAAATATCATGTACTTGGATACAAGAATCAACCTGAATATTCTTTTATTTCTAATTATCATAAAAGAGAACCAGGACTCAAGGTAATCTGGGTCCAGAACTCCTAACATCTCTTTTTAGGAAAAAACATATCTTACCACAAAAGAGCAATGTTATTTGATAATAATCAAAAGTTATACCCTCAACCAATACAGAGGATACATCAGTGGCTGTATAGAGAGAGATTGTTTATTTTATAAAGGGAAATTGCGTAAAAGCTTGCAGCAGTAGATTTGTTTATTTATTTTATTTCTCAAAACACTCATGTACATCAATTGAAAAATTTATAATTCAGGCAGATTATTTTGCTTTGTATTTTATTTGTTTTTGTGTAAATAGTGTCATCACCCAAATAGGGAGAGATTGTTGGAACTCTAGTTCTGATTTGAGCAAGGATCACTATAAGGATGTTTAGATTGACCTAAAATGTATAGTCATAGGTCATAGGTTTATTTCCAGATTTGCCTCAGAAGAACTCTCCAGAACTGCTGAAAGAATTCCAAAAAATGCAGTTGTGACAAAGTCAGGAACACAGTTCGACGAACGTCAAACTCAGGTCGACGAACTCAGAGTTCCTTCTCTGAGTTCAGGTCGACGAACTCGGATCTCAAGCAAGAAGTTCAGCTCGACGAAATCCAGCAGAGCTCGACGAACTCCAAGCTCAGGTCGACGATCGTTGAACTCAAGACAGATTCTCAGCTCGACGAAATGGAAGCTGAGCTCGACGATCTGCGAGCCCAGATCAACGAATTCTGTGCAGTTTTCAGGCAGATGTTTTACAGCTGACAGAATGAATTAAGGTGATAATAACTCTCATATTTAATGGAAATAGTCGTTCAAATGCAACATTAAATGTGGGTTGTTTCAGAAGTTAATTCTGAATTAATTCTCAAGGCATCTTCTACTCTCTCGGGAATGCTTCAGCCATTGTCCAGATAAATAAATTCAAATGTTTAAATTCGAGACGTGAGAATATATAGAAAGACAGAAAGTAGAACAGAGAAATTCAGAAGGCTTTTCTTGTACAGAGAAGAAGAAACTCTGCATCAATTAAGATATTCACAGAGTTCTTCATCTGCTCCAGGCTTTCAAGAGACACAAATCAATATCAGTCTAAAAAGCTTGCTGGAGATCAACATCAATCTGAAGGCCTACACCCAAAAACAAAATTTCCATCTTTCCTGAATCATTCAACATCTCAGGAGGAGATTTGACATCATCAAATCCACTAGTCTTCTCTCAGTGATTTGAGACAGAGAAGACAACATCATTTCTTTTCTCTTTCCTGTATACAAGGTTTTTACTCCCTTAAAAAGTAAACTCTTGGTGGCATGACACCTAATCAAAAACTTGTGTATTGGTTTTTGGGCACCTGATCAAAAACTCAAAGGGTTGTGAGATCTCCCTGAAAATAGATTTTGTGCTGACAGGGCACCTGAGCAAAAACCTGTGGTGGCAGTCACCTGATCAAAAACCTGTTAGTGGATTCCTACCATGGTGGTAGAAGAGTGGATGTACCCAGATTTGGGGAACCACTATAATCCTTGTGTCTTCTGTGTTGTTTGCACTCTTTTCTTTATTTTTGTGATGTGCTTACTCTTTTATAAAACATATATACTTAATTAGAGTAAATAAGATATATCCCCTAACTTTCAATTGGTATTAGAGATTTACCATTTCTTTTAATTGGTATCAGAGGGTCGTTTTCTTGGTTGTACAGGCTAACACCTGAACCAAAAGGATCTGATAGATCTTATAGTTTTTAAGAGTTTATCATGGCACAAGATGAAGAGTTTTCAAGCACCAGACCTCCTATGTGCAATGTAGATAAGTTTGAACTATGGAAGACAAGGATTAGGCTTTTTATGAACTATATTGATGAAGTCATTTACAATTCCATTTTGATAGGTACTTATCAATCAGTGGAAACAACAAGCATCAATGTTGTTTCATCATCTCAATGGACAGATGCCCAGAAATGGCTAAAGATTGTTGATGTACAAGCAATGAACATTCTTGCACAATCAATGTCTGATGACATTTTTCAGGAAATTGGTGAACGTTCATCAGCAAAAGATATGTGGGACTCCCTCACAGCAAAGGTTGGTAGATCAGCTAAAGAAAGAAACTTTGAAGCTGAAACTTGGAGTGGCTCTGAAGTTTCATCTTGTATAACTGAAGATGAAGAAGAATCAAGAGCAAAAGATTTTTGTCTGATGGCAATAAATGGATCTTGTAGCAACTCTGATGAATAATCAGAATGTGAATCAGAAGAAGATCAGCTAATCTCTACACTTGATTTTTCATTAGAAGAATTTAAAACTGATTATAAATTATTGTGTAAAGATTTGATTCGATCTGAGAAGAAAATAAAACTTCTTAGAGAGAAATTAAATAAGATATCTTCTGAAAATATAAAACTCAAAAAAGATTTAAAGAATGCTCTTAAACAGATAATTTCTGTAGAACCAATTAAAGGAAAAGAAAAGTTAGAGGACACAGATAAAATTACTGAAGATTTGCAAAAGAATAAATCAAATCAATCTAAAAATCTTCAGAAATTTTTTGTTCAAAATAATTCGTCGAAGCAAGCACGACGAAATCAACATTATTCGTCGAACTCAGATCGACGAACTATGAACAGAGATTTTGATTTTAACTGTTCGGGAATCTATGCTTGACGAAATAAATACACTTCGTTAAACCGAGATCGACGAAAATGGAACATAGAAAACAACTATTATCATTATGTGAACAGAGCTCGACGAACTCAATACCATTGGTCGAACTCAGGTCGACGAAATTATTTTTCGTAGAATCCAAAATTTCAGAGCAGAAATTTTAACTTATTTCAAAATCATAATCAAAATCAACATTTTATAAATCTTTTTACTGAGTGGATAATCCCTCATAGGAAATATCATCTACTTGGATACAATCAACCTGAATATTCTTTTATTTCTAATTATCATAAAAGAGAATCAGGACTCAAGGTAATCTGGGTCCAAAACCCCTAACATCTTTTTTCAGGAAAAGATTTATCTTACCACAAAAGAGCAGTGGTATTTGATAATAATAAAAAACTATAGTCTCAACCAATACAGAGGATACATTAGTGGCTGTATAGAGGGAGATTGTTTATTTTATAAAGGGAAACTGCTTAAGAGCTTGCAGCAGTAGATTTGTTTTATTTATTTTATTTCTCAAATCACCCATGTACATCTGCTGAAAAAATGATAATTCAGGCATATTATTTTGTTTTGTACTTTATTTGTTTGTGTAAATAGTGTCCTCACCCAAATATGTGAAGATTGTTGGAATCATAGTTCTGATTTGAGCAATGATCACTATTAGGATGTTTACATTGACCCAAAATGTATAGCCATGTGTCATAGGTTTATGTTAGAAAGTAGAGAAAAGAAGCGAAAAGTAGAGAACAAGCCGAATAAACTTTTGAATAACTGAAATTTTATTATCCAAAAAAGATATCATTTACAAAGGTATGGCCTCCCTTATATAGAATGGAGGAGATAAGAAAGAGAGTATACAAACAATGTGGGACTAAACATTTACAGTACTGAGCGGCTAGAACAATGGAGACCGAATAGGCCGCGCGGTTAGACAGATTGGCTAACCGCTCGGCAACTCCAGCAGGATAGAACAGGCCGCAGAGGTAGACCGATAGACCGCCCGGTCTCCAGGCACCAGAGAGACCGCCAGACCGCTCGGTCAACAAACCGCTGGAACAGACCGTGAAGCCGCCCGGTCTAATACTTCAACACTCCCCCTCAAGCTGGAGCATAGATATCAATCATGCCCAGCTTGTCACAAATGCGGAAGAAGGAAATAGAAACCGGCTTGGTGAAGATATCTGTCAACTCCTTGTCAGAGGTGACAAAAGGAGTACAAATCTGTTTCTTCAAAATCTCCTCCCGAATGAAGTGACAGTCAACCTCTATATGCTTCGTTCTCTCATGAAAGACCGGATTCCTGGATATGTGTATAGCGGCCTTGTTGTCACAGAACATAGGGAGAGGACAATCATATACCTCGCCCAGGTCAAGCATGAGAGCCCGCAACCACTTTAACTCACACGTAGTTGACGCCATACTCCGGTATTCTGCTTCGGCACTGGATCTGGAAACAACAGACTGTTTCTTGCTCTTCCAACTTACGAGATTACCTCCAACAAAGGTACAAAAACCTGACGTGGATTTACGATCGCCTTTGTCATCTGCGTAACTGGAATCTGAGTAGGCCTCAACCCTCAGATGGCCATTCTTCTGGAAGAGTAACCCTCTGCCCGGTGCTGCTTTGATATACTCTAAAATCTTCAGGGCGGACTGAAGATGACACTCCCTGGGAGCTTGCATAAACTGACTGACCTTTCCTACAGCGTAGGCGATGTCGGGTCTAGTCACCGTGAGATAGATGAGTTTTCCTACCAAACGTCTGTACCGTGTGACATCAGATAGAGGAGGCGATTCATCCGTCCACGTTTTGTCCTCTCCAACAGCCATGGGAAGATGAGCTGGTTTGGCACCTGTCAAGCCTGCTTCTTGAAGAAGATCAAGGGCATACTTCCGTTGAGAGAGAACCAAGGAGTCAGGCTTCCGAGAGATTTCTATCCCCAAAAAGTATTTTGGAGAGCCCATATCCTTCGTGACCAAGTGCTGACGGAGGTGCTTCTTCGTCAAGTCCACCCCATCTTGGTCATCACCAGTAAGGAGAATATCATCCACATATACGGCTAAAACCACCAGTCCCGAGGCCGTTTTGCGAATGAACAAGGAGTGATCGGCCGAACTCCTTTGAAAGCCGATGGTTGCCACAATACCACTGAATTTTTCGAACCATGCCCGAGGGCTCTGCTTTAGGCCATAAATGGCCTTCTTCAAATGACAGACACGTGTCTCCCCCTGAGCAACATACCCAGGAGGTTGCTCCATATAGACGTCCTCCTGAAGATCGCCATAGAGAAAGGCATTCTTCACATCAAGCTGGGAAATAGCCCAAGCCCGGTTAACAGCCACAGAAAAGAGAACCCGGATGGTGCTGAGGCGAGCAACCGGAGAGAAGGTATCAAAGTAATCAACGCCATAAGTCTGAGTAAAGCCCTTGGCCACCAGCCGGGCTTTGTAGCGATCCACAGTGCCGTCGGGGAGAAACTTCACAACAAAGACCCAGCGACAGCCAACCACATCAGTGCCCACGGGAGGAGGAACCAGAGTCCAGGTACCCCGTTCAGTAAGAGTAGCCATCTCCTCATCCATGGCAGACTTCCAATGAGGGAGAGCGAGAGCCTCCTGATAGGTACGGGGAGTAGAAGTAGCAGAGATAGCCAAGGCAAAAGACCTGCGAGAAAGAGTCAGCTGATCATAAGAAACAACAGCCGTGAGCGGGTGTTGAGTACACGCCCGCACCCCTTTGCGAAGGGCAATGGGAATATCCAAATCATCGGGAGCGTCGGCGACAGGAGCGTCAGCGACCGGAGCGTCCGTGGCGGAGAAGGCTGGCCCGGGACTAGAGAGAAACGGCAGCGGAGAGGAGGGTGGAGGGGTGGGTTGGGAGACGGACTGGGAAGGAGTGGGTGGAGGAGTAGACGAAGGTGGGAAAACGTGGAGAGGTGTGGAAGGAACGGAGATATCAGAAGGAAGAGAAGGAAGAGAAGAGGAAGGAGAGAAATAGGAAGCATTTTCGAAAAAAGTCACATCGGCGGAGACAAACTGCTTGTGGAGAAGGGGGTCAAAGCAGCAATAGCCTTTTTGAGTGGTAGAGTACCCCAAAAAGACACACTTGGTGGAACGGGGGGAAAGCTTGTCGCGGGTAGCGGAGGGAGCGTGAACAAAGGCCGTACAGCCAAATACACGGAGAGGAAGAGGAAAAGGTTCCTGATGGGGGTAGAGAAGGGAGAAGGGTGTCCGGCCGTGGAGGACCGTGGAGGGAATGCGATTGATGAGATAGCAGGCGAGGAGCACAGCGTAGCCCCAGTAGGAGCGAGGGACGTGCATCTGCGTCATGAGAGTACGCGCAACATCAAGCAGGTGACGGTTTTTACGCTCCGCCACCCCATTCTGTTGGGAGGTGTAAACACAAGTCGTTTGATGAATGAGGCCGTGTTGGTGAAAGAACGCGGAGAACTCATGAGACAGATATTCCTTGGCATTATCAGAACGTAAGATTTTAATAGAAATAGCAAATTGAGTCTTAATCATAAAGTAAAAAGATTGCCAAACAGAAAATAGTTCAGAGCGATCCTTTAATAGATACACTCAGGTACATCGAGTAAAATCATCGATAAAAGTGACAAAATAGGAACTGCCCCGACCAACTGTGAGGGTAGGAGCAGGACCCCATACATCAGAATGAACTAGATCAAAAATGCGAGAGGAGCCACGGCCGTGCTTCGGAGGGAAGGAGGAGCGATGATGTTTGCCAAGCTGACACGCATCACAGTTGAGCGGAGAACTGGTGGGAGGTAAGTGGGGCAGAAGCTGACGAATAAGCCGAGGAGGAGGATGTCCAAGACGAAGATGCCACTGAAGGAGATCGGTGGAGGAGGAGTAGGCAGAAAGAGCTGAAACATCGTCGAGGAAGTAGAGGCTGCCGCTCTCAGTCCCAGTAGCAATCGTCCGCTGGGTACTCGGGTCCTGAAAAGAACAAGTAGTGGGAGTGAATAAAACGGAGCACTGAAGTTGCCGGCATAAAGTAGTAACTGATAACAAATTGCACGGGAACTTCAGGACATAGAGGGTATCCTCCAAGCAAAGCGAAGGAGTGAGTTGAACCATGCCCGTCCCATGAACCGGAGACGGGGAACCATCCGCCACACGAACTGGGGGTAAGCGGTCATGGGTCTCAAGACGGGAGAAGCAATGAGGGTTGCCCGTCATATGATTGGTGGCACCGGAGTCAATCAGCCATTTACCTTGGGTAACGACGTGGGCACTACCTGACGTCGTGGCCACAGAGGCAGACGGCCTAGAAGAGGCGGAGGCCGAAGGAGCATCACCGGAAGGGTGGAAGATGAGGATGTTTCTGCCAACAGCGGTCAACAGTATGGCCAGTACGACTACAGTGAGAGCAGAAGAACCGGGAGGAACCCCGTCCGCCAGAGGAGCCACGGCCACTCGGGCCCCCCCGCTGGGCATGGGTGGCAAGGGAGTCTTGGGAAAGGGGGGAGGCCAACAGAGGCCGCTGGAGGAGCGAAGTAACGGCGGCAATGCGAGCCGCAGTGGCATCCAAAGTAGGAGATTCCGCCTCACCCAAGATCTGCTGGCGGATCATATCATAAGAGTCGGGGAGACGAAGAAGATAACAAACAACCAGGAGTTCCTGGAAGTGTTTGTGCTGGTCGGCCAAGTCCGCGGAGAAGGGGCGATTCTGGAGGATTTCAGCCCCAAGAGCCTGAACCTGCTGATAAGCCGCAGCTGGGGACATGGAAGGGCGGGCGAAGAGGTCCGCATAGAGAGTATAAATGCGGGACGTCTGGCCCCCCTTAGAATAGAGAGCAGCGAGGTGAAGCCAGGCGGCCTTGACCGTCTCATCATGGCGAATGACGGGAAGGCACTCATCAGAAAGGCTGTTGGCCAGCCAGGTGCGAACAAGAGCATCACTCGCATCCCAGTCATCAAACTCAGGAGAGGTGCGAGGAGGAGGGTCATCGGTGAGGTGATGACGCTTGCGTTGAGAACGAATGAGAAAGGTGAAAGAAACGCTCCAATCGGGATAGTTGGAGCCCACAAGCTTGGAAACGGTGCCAAGGTTGCCCGAAGGAGGAGGAGGAGGAGGAGCAGCAGGAGTAGTGGTGAGACCGGAGGTAGTCATAGAACCCGGCAAGCAGAAGAAGCCGCGCGAACAGAAGCGGTTAGAAAACAGACGAAGCCGCGCGAACAGTAGCGGCTTGAAAGAGGCAAAGGCTCAGTGGGGAAGAGGTCGCGCGGACTGAAAAGGCCGAGCGAACAGTAGAGAGGAGAAGAGCAGGTGACCGCGACCAAGATGCGGGTAAGACAGGAATAACCCGCACGGTCAGGCAGATCACAGCAGCTGCGAGAAGGCGGTCAAAGGTACAGCGGGGAAGAGGTCGCGCGGACTAAAAAGGCCGAGCGAACAGAAGGGAGGAAAAGAGCTGGTGACCGCGACCAAGATGCGGGTGAGAAAGGAACAACCCGCACGGTCAGGCAGATCACAGCAGCAAGCCGCGAGTAGAGAGACAACACACGCGGATAGGGACAGACCGCAACGACTAGGAAGTCGGAGCGGGAGGAAAGAACAAAGAGCGTGGCGACAAGGAAACAGGTCGCTGCGACAAAGAGCAGTAGGAGAAGAGAAGAAGAAGCAAGCCGCGCGAACAGGGCAGCGGACAGGAACAAGCCGCGCGGATAGAAACAAGCCGCGCGGACAGAGAGAAGCTAAGTCGCGAAGCAAGTCGCAGAATGCGAAAAACAAGCCGCGAACAACAGAGAGCGCACAGAATCAGAAGGAAATGACCGTGCGCTCTGATACCATGTTAGAAAGTAGAGAAAAGAAGCGAAAAGTAGAGAACAAGCCGAATAAAATTTTGAATAACTGAAATTTTATTATCCAAAAAAGATATCATTTACAAAGGTATGGCCTCCCTTATATAGAATGGAGGAGATAAGAAAGAGAGTATACAAACAATGTGGGACTAAACATTTACAGTACTGAGCGGCTAGAACAATGGAGACCGAATAGGCCGCGCGGTTAGACAGATGGGCTAACCGCTCGGCAACTCCAGCAGGATAGAACAGGCCGCAGAGGTAGACCGATAGACCGCCCGGTCTCCAGGCACCAGAGAGACCGCCAGACCGCTCGGTCAACAAACCGCTGGAACAGACCGTGAAGCCGCCCGGTCTAATACTTCAACAGTTTATTTCCAGATTTGCCTCAGAAGGACTCTCCAGAATTGCTGAAAGAATTCCAAGAAATGCAGTTGTGACAAAGTCAGGAACTCAGTTCGACGAACGTCGAACTCAGGTCGACGAACTCAGAGTTCCTTCTCTGAGTTCAGGTCGACGAACTCTGATCACAAGCAAGAAGTTCAGCTCGACGAAATCCAGCAGAGCTCGACGAACTCCAAGCTCATGTCGACGATCGCTGAACTCAAGACAGATTCTCAGCTCGACGAAATGGAAACTGAGCTCGACGATCTGCGAGTCCAGACCGACGAATTCTGTGCAGTTTTCAGGGAGATGTTTTACAGCTGGCAGAATTAATTAAAGCAATTATAACTCTCATATTTAATGGAAATAGTCATTCAAAGGCAACATTAAATGTGGGTTGTTTCAGAAGTTAATTCTGAAATAATTCCCAAGGTATCTTCTACTCTCTCGGGAATGCTTCAGCCATTGTCCAGATAAATGAATTCAAATGTTTGAATTCGAGACGTGAGAATATATAGAAAGACAAAAAGTAAAACAGAGAAATTCAGAAGGTTTTCCTTTTACAGAGAAGAAGAAACTCTGCATCAATCAAGATATTCACAAAGTTCTTCATCTGCTCCAGACTTTCAAGAGACACATCAATATCAGTATAAAAAGCTTGATGGAGATCAACATCAATCTGAAGGCCTACACCCTGACGCAAAGCTTCCTTATTTCCTGAACCATTCAACATCTCAGGAGGAGCTTTGACATCATCAAATCCACTAGTCTTCTCTCAGTGATTTGAGACAGAGAAGACAACATCATTTCTTTTAAAAATCCTGTGTACAGGGTTTTTACTCCCTTCAAAAGTAAACTCTTGGTGGCAGGACACCTGATCAAAAACATGTGTGTTGGTTTTTGGACACCTGATCAAAAGCTCAAAGGGTTGTGAGATCTCCCTACAAATAGATTTTGTGGTGACAGGGCACCTGAGCAAAAACCTGTGGTGGCAGTCACCTGATCAAAAAACTGTTAGTGTATTCCTACCAGGGTGGTAGAAGAGTGGATGTACCCAGATTTGGGGAACCACTATAATCTTTGTGTCTTCTGTGTTGTTTGCTCTCTTTTCTTTATTTTTGTGTTGTGTTTACTCTTTTATAGAACATATATACTTAATTAGAGTAAATAAGATCTATCCCCTAACTTTCAATTGGTATCAGAGGTTTACCATTTCTTTCATCACGTCAACAGCTTGTGCAATATCTAGCCTTGTACAAACCATGAGATACGTCAAACTGTCCACTACACTGGCATACAGAACTAGTTTTATTCTTTTCCTCTCTTGATCATCTTTAGGACACAAGTCAGCGCACAATTGAAAATGTGATGTCTATGGTAGAGTCACTGTCTTTGTAGTGTCATCAATCCCAAACCTCTTCAGCACATTCTCAATGTATGCACTTTGAGTGAGTCAAAACCTTTCCAACTTTCTTTTCCCTGCAGATTTCCATCCCGAGAATTTTGCGAGCCACAAGTAACTCCATCTCAAACTGTTTTAAGAGCTGCCCCTTCATTCTATCAATCTCTGTCTGACTTGAAGCAACAATCAACATATCATCAACATACAATAGAAGATAGATGAACTCACTAGTAGCTAATTTCTTGAAATATGCACAGTGATGATACTGACTCCGTGTGTACTTCTATCACAACATACACTGATCGAACTTTTTGAACCACTGTCTCGGAGACTGCTTCAAAACATAAAGCGACTTGTCCAATTTGAACACCAAGTCACTTTGAGCCCCATATCCAGGTGACATCTTCATATAGATCTCCTCCTGTAAATCCCCGTGCAAGAATGCAGTCTTCACATCAAGCTGCTCCAAAACTAGACCATACTGCGCTACTAAGGCCAAAAGAACATGAATCGATGGATGCTTGACAACTCAGGAAAATACCTCATCACATTCAATACCTTCATGCTGAGCAAAACCTTTGGCCACCAATCTTGCCTTGTAACGCACATCAGTAGCTCCATAAGATCTTTCTTTCTTCGCATACATCCATTTGCACTCAATTATTTTTCTACCTGGAGGTAACTTCATTAATCTCTATGTAGCATTTTTATTTAGAAAAGTCATCTATTCATTCATCGCATCCCTCCAAAAATCTGCTTCATGACTCTTTACAGCCTCCTTGAAGTAACAAGTGATTTCAGTCTCAGATGTTGAAAGTGCAAATGCAATGTGGTCCCTCAATCAAGCTGGCTTCGAGACATTTTGCCTCCTGATCCAACTTCTGGCAATAGAATCCTAAACCAGACTCTCTATCTCTACTTCATCCACCTACTGATCATCAGTATCTGGTACCTCATCAGCAGTCTCATCATATACCTCAGCAGGAGTGCGGGAAACTGGTGGAACAAATGGGGTCACATCAAACTCCTTCTGATCAGTAGTAGTGATCGGCTTCGAACTCTCCACGTGCTCTGAGTCCTGAGACTTTAACAAACTCGTCTCGTCAAAAGTAACATCCTTGCAAATTACAATCTTTCTCACTGCCAGATCATACAGTTTGTAGTTTTGACTCCACGCCTGAAGCCAATAAAGATTGTTTTCTTTGCCCATGCTTCCAACTTATCATTCTTCACGTGATAGTAAGCTGGATATCCAAACACTTTCATGTGCACATAATCTCTAGCAGGATGCCACGGTCACATCTCTTTTGGTGTCTTCTTCCCAATAGCTGCAGAGGCAGACGGTTCACCAAGTGACAAGCATAGTCAATGACCTCAGCCCAGAAAATTATGCTTAACCCAGCATTAGACAACATGCATCGAACCTTCTCCACCAAAGTCCGGTTCATGCGCTCAGCCACTCCATTCTGCTGCGGTGTCTCCCTGACTGTGAAGTGATGCTCTATATCTGATCTCTGACACTCTCGCAAGAACGCATTCGATGTGTATTCGCCTCCATTATCTGATCTGATACATCGAATCTTTTTGTCAGTCTGAGTCTCAATCTACTTTCAAGTCACAAATATCTCAAAAACTTTGCTCTTATGCTTCATGGTGGACACCCAAACATATCTAGAATATTCATCAATGAAGAAGACAAAGTATTCTCACACAGTGAAAGATTTCGTCTTCATCTGGCCTCAAACATCTGTGTGAACATAATCGAAAATACCTTTCGTATTGTGGACGGCAGTGTCAAAAGATTCTCGCGTCTTCTTGCCAATCACACAATGCTTATAGAAATCCAATTTGTAGTTTTTCGCTCTCTTAATCAATCCTTGTCTTGAAAGAGCCTGGAGAGAATCCTCACCGGCATGAGCCAATCTCATATGCCATAAAGTACTGGCATCCAAAGAATCATCAGTCGCAGTCAGTCCCGATAATTGTACTCCCCTGAAGATAATATAGATTATGGTGTCGAACTCCTCTCATAAAGACAAAAGCTCCGCGACTGATTTTCAGAACTCCTGCCTCGATCACTACTTTGTAGCATTTGGCTTCTAAAGCCCGAACAAACAGCAAATTTTTTCTGATATCCAGAACATGTCTGACCTCTGTCAACTCTCTCACTGCACCGTCATGCATCCGAACCAGAATACTCTCAACACAAATAATACGACAGGTCTAATCATTGCCTATAGAAACAGCACCAGTATCCAAAGACTTGTAAGTACAAAACCACTCTTGATTGGGACAAATGTGATAGGCAGCACCCGTGTCCAGAATCCAGCATGAATCATCGTTAAATAAACATTGTGGAGTGACAGAGTAAGAAACACCAGACTCATCACCACCAGTAGTCTTCCGAGTAATATGCGCCTTCGCCTCTAAGGAAAACACCTTATTTTTCTCTTTTAACTTTGGGCAATCATTCTTCTAGTGACCCGTCCCCAAACAGAATGCGCATTGATTGCGCCTAAGACTATGACCATATGATTTGTCACGCTTCTGAGTACTGTTATTAATCTTCTTGTGCTAGTTCTTTTTCTCAGATCTTCATCGATGAGAGACAAGTGTTTTGATCGACTCCACCTTCGATGACTCTATATCTCTTCGACGAAACTCGTGATTCAGCAATGTCGTAGACACTTCACTGTACTTTAAGACCTCCTTCCCATGAATGAGAGACATTGTGAAGTTCTCATACTCATCTGTAAGCGAATTCAATAGGAGTGTCTTATCTTCATCGTCAACATCCTCGTCCAAATTCAACAGATCTGTTAATAGCTTCATGAACTCATTCAAATGCTCGTCAATCGATACTTCACGTCTCATCTGAAACCGGTACAATCGACGGTTCATGTGGAGACAATTCTCCACGCTCTTTGAAAGATACGTGTTCTCCAGTGTCCTCCAGAGGTTTCCTGCAGAAATCTCCAACATAACTTTGTATTTGATCTCCTGAGTCAAACAATTTTTGATAAACACGCAAGCACTCTGTTTCATCTTCAACCAAGCTTTTTCAGTCATCTCATCAGGACATTCATCACCATCAAGAACGACCTCCAAATTCAGAGAGCATAGCCCATATACCAAAATTACCATTTCCATCGAATTTGGTAACATCAATTTTCATCGGATGTGGACCGGTTTGATGGATTGTAGATTCTACGGCCCCGGAGTCTCCCACATTTCCGGACAATAATAACACAGAAATCAAAACAACCAATACAACAAAAAAAAATTTTGTTAATTAATCCAAACAAAAAAAATTATTTATTACCTCTTCTGGATCACGACTCCAAGCAAAAAATTCTGCTTTCTTTCGCGCGGCACACCTCCGCAACGAAGAAGATCTCGCCCTCTTCTTCCTTGTGTGCCTAGAAGAAGAAAGAAAAGCACACTTTTTTCGATTTTATCAAGCGCTGCACAGAACCTTTTTTTTACCGCTGCAGGCCTCTACCGCCGGGAGAGAACACCATAAACGTTTTCCTCTTTTTTTGTTTATTGCACTGTCGTAGCGCCAGTGAGAGAGGCAAACAATTTTCCTGGTATCCTGGTTCACCGGCTACCCTCCTTTTTTTCAGTTTCTGGTTACCAGGTTGCTCTCCGCCAGAGAAGGAAAGGCATCCACACAGCTTTCCTACGCTGCATTTAAAAAACAGTCAAACCTCCTTCCTTTTGCGGGCTATCTATGCCGCCAATCAAGGCAAAATTACCCAAAACATGCTTTCTCGGAAAGAAGAAAATACATTCAAATATTTCCTTTTTTGAACTGTTCCGGCTGTAACAGACCTAATTTTTTCGTCAGGCCTCCAGACGGTAACTATCATCCGGATGGCCAATGAGGAACCTAAAATGCATGGCTCTTCAGCACCTGCATAAGCACGACCCACCAAAATATGGCAAAACAAAGCAACGGTCAACAGTAGCTAACCAAATTATAACGACCTCATCCCTCACTCGGGACGGCGGTGCTCCTTCCCTGCAATTAGCAGTATATGTCTCGTTTGGCAACAAAACGTGCAATTAAGCATCATTCGCCACAGACGTAGGCACGTACGGTCACACATCCCGTGCACTCAGGGCACATTATCGGTGTACCAAATTTCTCAGGGTCCCACCACCATCCACAGTCCCAGACTTGATGTTCCAATCATTGAGCATTTTTGGTCAAGCATAAAGCGAACGACCCTCTCTTATGCCCCCGACCGCACCAGTTACTTTAGGTCGTCTAGTCAAGTGACATAAGCGGGTACAGATCAGCCCTTTCTCATTGCTCAAAACGCCATTGTCACACAGCAGTCGACAAGACGCGGGTCGGATTCTCATTTCCCGTATTTCACATGCATAACCGAGTTATGTCTAAGGTTGGCACTCACGGCCACCACAGCTGGGCTCTTCAGGCTCTCAGCTTCACATGCTAAACACCTTGTCTCGCGGACACAAGTTTCGCAACCACAATCAGGCTGGCTCTCGCGGCCACCATAGTTAGGCTCTTCAGGCCCTCGGCTTCATCATGTGGCACCCAAGTCTCCAGGAGACAGGCCCACAACAATAGCTCTCTGGGAGCTACCGCCAGCGGTATCTCTACCGTCGCGCGGTAGGGGACAGAATCTCGTTTCTTCCCCAATTTTGGGTGTTTTCCTATAAACAATCTCCAGTACTATCGTTGCAGCATCCTGCACACCTCATAACTCTGTACACTACATGTTTATCTACGGAGTCTTCTTCGACATGCAAATCAAACATCACCAATCCAGACCAACCAGTTCAGATGGCTTCACACATCATGCTTATTTCGTACTTCGATTTTGGATTCTATATGCAAGTTTCATAGCGGGGATATCAACGATCAACCCGTTGGAAATCTCTCGTTCTTCACCAATTGGTGAGGATTTCCAAGTCCATGACAAATAAGAACTTCACTAGTCCAAGGAGAAAGGTCGTTACCTTTATCGATCACTTAAGAGTCATGACTATGACTTTGCACTTGATCCGGATGGAAATGATCACCACGCCTTCTCCACGAATCTGGTTTCGACTCGCAAACCTGAACACAAGAACGCCTTGACAGCAGCTCTCCTTCAGGGTTGGGTCAACCTTGCCCTTGCTCTTCAAGCTTTCCCCTTCTTCTACCTTAGGATACAAGAGAGAGAGAGAGAATGAGAAAAGAATCTCATCTCAACCTCTTATCAAAGGTTACCGCCGCGCGATACCATAGGCGGTGGCCGCTTGGCACCATCGGCGTCGTTCTGCCACTCAAGACCGCATCAACCTTATCCGACACATGGCACACTACCGCCGGCGTTACCGCTACCGCTGGGCGGTACCGTCCAAAGACGCAGGTTGATTTAATCCATTGGCTATCGCCGCGCGAAATCATTCTATCGTCGCGCGCTACCCACCAGAGACGTTGACCCATTAAAATCAGGTAGCTACCGCCAGCACTAGGTCTACCGCCTGGCGGTAACCTCTAGTGACCAACTTGACGTTGTTTTCAGAAAATTTAGGGAATTACAATTCTCCCCTCCTTTAAAAGATTTCGTCCTGAAATCCACACTTAACAGGAAACAACACAGAAGTACAAAACATATCAAATGAATCTCAACGAAAAAGCTCAAAGAACTCTTCTCGCATGGTCTGCTTGCGCTCCCGACAGCTCCTCGCGGTCGCAGTTGTCCTATCAGACTTTAACCATTCCAATCTTTGTTCCGCAGTCGCTTGATCTCCGTATCCTCGATTTGAATGAGCTTGACTTCTGTACTCAACCCACTATCGACCGAAACTTGATTCACAACAACTACTTGCGTAAGCTCTTGCACAGCCTTCCGCAGCACCGATATGTGAAACACATCTGCAAACCACTAAGTTCAGCCGAAAGCTACAGCTAATAGGCAGCTTCTCCAATCCGCTCAACGATTTCAAACGGCCCAATGTATCTTGGACTTAGTTTTTTCAAGCGTCGGATTCTCGATACGCCCTTGAACGGTTTTATCTTGAGATAAACTCAATCATCAACTGTAAACTCCACGTTTCGGTGTTTGGCATTGTAGTATTTGTCTGTCTATCTTGCGCAATCAGCACTCGCTCTCGAATCAAACGTATCGCTGAAGTCGCATCTTCAACGTCCTTACGTTTATATAGCTTCGATTCACCTGTTTCTACCCAAGCCAACGGAGTACGGCACTTCCTACCGTATAAGACATCAAAAGGTGTCATTTGAATACTTGCTTAGTAGTTATTATTGTAGGCGAATTCGATTATAAGGAGATGGTCATCCCACCTCTTCCTAAAATCCAGGACGCGCATGCGAAACATATCTCTCATCGTTTTATTTACCCTCTCGGTCTGACCATCCGTCTGGGTATGAAAGGTCGCGCTGAATTTCAGCTTGGTACCCAACAGTTGATGAATAAGCTTCCAATCATTTGATATGAAACGCCTATCTCGATCACCCAAATGGAATCGTTCCCGCATTGCGATTTCGGCAAACCGTGCACGAAATCCATAGATATATCATCAAACTTTCATTCTAATATGGGTAACGACTTCAGGAAACCACCGGATTTTGGACATTCAACCTTCACGAGGGCGCAAGTTTGGCACTTCGCCACATAAAGTGTTATGTCCTTCAATCCTGACCACCAAAATAACTTTTTCATGTCTTTAAATATTTTTGTGCTCCCTTGGTGGATTGAGTATTTGGTAAAATGTGTCTCGTGCATCAACTCCTCCCGCAATTTTCCAACATTCGGGATGCACAGCCGACCGTCCTTCCAAAAAAGACCGTCGTTCAGCGAGAATTGGGAATTTGACTCATCCACTATCTCCGTCATATAGCACTTCATGCTCACGTCAAGCTCCAACGCCTGTCGAATCCTGTCCGCGAGTTCATATTGCACCTCCGTTCAATTTAAGCATGCATCCGCGCTCGTCCTCCCGTCAACACAAGAGATGTCCAAAGCTTTCAACTCACGAATCAGACGCTCATCATGCATCTATAACCAATTTGCTCATGTTAGAGCCTTGCGACTCAGCGCATCCGCGATTACATTTCTTTTCCCGGGAGTTTAATAAATCTCAAAGGTGTAGTCCCCAAGAAACTTCATCCACCTCCGTTGTCGCATATTCAGATCACTTTGATGAAACAAGTATTTCAGGTTCTTATGATCCGTAAAAATGTCAACATTTACGCCATACAAATAGTGTTGTCATAACTTAAGAGCGAATATCACGGCCGCGAATTTCAAGTCGTGAACCGGATAATTCCTCTCGTGCACTTTCAATTGGCGAGAGCCATAAGAGATCACATGTCCAAAATGCAGTAGAAAGCAGCCTAAGCCGCTCCCCGATGCATCACTATAGATTTAAAAACTTTCTGTTCCACATGGCGAACACAACACAGGCGTACTCTTCAACTCAAAAGCTCGTGCGCACTCTGTTATCCAGATGAACTTCTGATTCTTCTTTGTCAATGTAGTGAGAGGTAAATCAATACTCGAAAAGTTCTCTACGAAGCGTCTATAATAACCGAGAAGTCCTAGCAAACTCCTGACTTCCGCAACAGAAATAATTGCATGCCACTCTCGTATCGCAACATCTTTGGCGGATCCACAGCAATACTCTCTCCACTAACGACATGACCAAGAAAAGCCACTTAAGATAGTCAAAATTCACACTTCGAGAACTTGACATATAGGAGATTCCTCCTCAAGGTATGCAGAACCAATCACAAATGATTTGCATGATCCTCTTTTGACTGAGAGTTTACCAGTATGTTGCCAATAAAGACAATCACAAACATGTCCAAAAACTCTCGAAAGGTCATGTGCATCAAGTACAAAAATATTGATGGCGCATTAGTGAGCCCAAAAGGCATCACAGTAAATTCATAATGATCATAGCGTGTACCAAACGCTGTCTTGGGAATATAACTTTCCCGAAATCTCAACTGTCAGTACTCGGACTTCAAATCCAACTTCGAATAGACAGTCGATCCATCTAGCTGATCAAACAAATCATTGATTCGTGGCATCAGATACTTGTTTTTCTCTGTCAACTAGTATAATTCACGATAATCAATGCGTAGACGTAAGCCTCTGTGCTTCTTCTTAACAAAGAGAACCGATGTACTCCAAGGTGACATACTTAGACGTATATAACGATGTTCTAGCAACTCTTGCAAATGAACTTTCAGTTACGCCATCTCCTTTGGCACGACTAGGTTCGGGGAGTGTGACACAGGTTTCTCACCTGCCACCAGCTCAATTGCGAAATCGATCTCTCATTGAGGTGGAATCCCAGGGAGACCATTAGGAAAAACATCCGCAAACTCCGGCACAACAGGAACGTCATTCAAACTGGGCTTTGGCTCAACAGCCTCTAACAGCGTGAAAAAATATTCCGCTCCCTTCTGAACCGCCTTGACCACTTGGAGAGCAAACAACAATATCTTGTTTGATCATCGCATACCAGTGAACTTAGTCTTGCGTTCGGTGTTTTGCCCCAATATGACTTCCTTAGAGTTACAATCAATACAGACACGCTGCTCCGAGATCCAGTCCACACCAAATATCACATCAAACTCAGATATCGACAGCACAAATGCTTCCAAGCCAAACTCATAACTTCTTATCTGTACCTTAACACAGCAGGCTCTATCCGCGTGCATTAAGCACCCGTTACGCAGCAACACATTCACTCTATCTGTCGATATAAAAGAAGTCACCCACCTTTTTCTCACTCGTTGGACGACCACGCCAACAATCTCAAGCCAGGTATTTCACCTTGCCACACACGTAACAAGAGAGCAGACCTCGCCCTGTCGTCACTTCAGAAATAGTAGAAGAAGCTGGTCCCGCAGACTTAGCCTTCTTCCTCCACCTTCCTTGTCCAGACTTTGCTGAACTCGGCACTTTAAATTCTGGCATCTTTACCACCAAATTATTCTTACGCTACACGCGCTTCATATCTTGTTCCAGAGATCGGGTTGTATTGACCAATCTCAGAAAACCTTGCGTCATTGGACCAGAGAGAAGCAACCTCAGATCATCTCGCAGTCCTTAATAGAACCGATTGGTCTTCCGCTCATCGTCTGCAAACGTAAAGTCTGCATACCACCCCAACCTTGTAAACCATAGCCATATAGCGGGTACATATCGGCCCTTTCCCATTGCTCAAATTGTCATAGCCACGCAGTGGTCGACAAGATGCAGGTCGACTTCTCCTTTCCCGTATTTCACATGCATAATCGAGTTATGTCCAAAGTTGGCACTCACGGTCACCACAATTGGGCTCTTCAGGCTCTCAGCTTCACATGCTACCCACCTTGTCTCGCGAACACAGGCTTCGCAACCACAATCAGGCTGGATCTCACGGCCACCATAGCTGGGCTCTTCAGGCTCTTCTTAGCTTCATCATTTGGCCCCCAAATCTCAAGGAGACAGGCCCACAATAATAGCACTCTGGGAGCTACCGCCAACGGTATCTCTACCGTCGCGCGGTAGGCAACAGAATCTAGATTCTTCCCCAATTTTGGTTGTTTTCCTAGAGACAATCTTCAGTACTATCACTACAACATCCTGCACACCCCATAACTTCGTAAACTACATGTTTATCTGCAGAGTATTCTCCGACACGCAAATCAAACATCACCAATCCAGACAAACCTGTCCAGATGGGCTTCACACATCATGCATATTTTGTATTTTGATTATGAATTCTATATGCAAGTTTCATAACAGGGATATCAACGATCAACCCGTTGGAAATCTTTCGTTCTTCACCAATTGGTGAGGATTTCCATGTCATGAAAAATAAGGTCTTCATTATTTCAAGAAGAAAGGTCGTTACTCTTGTCGATCGGTTAGGAGCCATGACTTTGCACTTGATCTGGATGGAAATGATCACCACACCTTCCTCTCCACGGATCTGGTTTCGACTCGCAAACCTGATCACAAGAACGCCTTCACAGCAGCTCTCCTTCAAGGATGGATTCAACCTTGCCCTTGCTTTTCAAGCTTTCCCCTTCTTCTACATCAAGATCCGAGAGAGAGAGAGAGAGAGAATGAGAAAAGAATCTTATCTCAACCTCTTATCAAAGACTACCATCGTGCGGTACCTTGCTACCTCCGCGTGGCATCTTAGGCGATGGCCGCTTGGCCCAATCGGCGTCGTCCTGCCGCTCGAAGACCGTCTCAACCTTATCTGACACGTGGCACACTACCGTCGACTTTACCGCTACCGACGGCATTACCGCTACCGTAGGGCGGTACCTTCCAGATATGAAGGTTGATTTAATTCATTGGCTACCGCCTGGCGATATCATTCTACCGCCGCGCGATACCCACCAGAGATGTCGACCCATTAAAATCAGCTGGGGTACTGCCAGCGCTAGGTCTACCACCTGGAGGTAACCTCCAGTGACCAACTTCCTGTTGTTTTCAGGAAATTTGGGGCATTACAATACATCTCCGACGGTGAAAACTCCTGCAACCTTAGGTAATAGAGATCTGATTTTTTTCAGGAGTTTTTCGGGTTCTTTATCGAAAATCATAAATCTGGTTTTGCATTTTGAGATCTAGTTCTTCATTACGGGTTCTCCCTCCTTATTTTGAGATCTGGTTTTCCATTAAAGAAAACCATACATTTGCTTACCAACTTCTAAAACTTATTTTGAGATCTGATAATATAGATATGTTTTGTTCTACGGGTTCATCCTCCTGCACCAGTCATGGCATCCGACTCTGTTATAGGGCTTATATTTACATATGTTTTGTTCTAGGGTTTATATTTACATCTGTTTTGTTCTAGGGTTTATATTTACATCTGTTTTGTTCTGGTTTATTTTAATGCTGAGATTGATTATATTTAAGTGCTTTTTTACTTTGATTTAGTTTTTCCACTGTTAATTTCAATTCCAGAATTGAATTCCATTACGCATCCGAACAGCAGAATTGTCCAATTCCAATACCTGATGTCCAATTCTGCATAGCAGCCGAACAACAAAATTGGAATTCAGTTAATTCTAATTCCTGCTGGTTTTGGAATTGATTGAATTCCATTTCCATAATTCCAATTCTGGGGGTGGGGGGCCGAACGGAGCGTTGGGGTATTAGGAATCTATTGCTTGATTGAATCAAGTAGAGGTGAGCTAAAGTAACTCCGAAGCAAAATTTGACCGCTAGGGTCCTTGCGAAAGTGAAGCACAATGATATCCCATCCCCCCGTCACGATAGGGGGAAAACCGTCGCCTAACTGAGATAATTCATTCCGCGGTGTGCCTCATCCTTCTGCCAAAGGTAAGATCGATCAATTTTTTTCAGGCGTTGTTAAACCAAACGCGACACATCTAAGTGTGTCGGGAGAAACAAAGTTGTGAGGAGCAGCGAGGAACCGATGAGGGTCGAACGGCCTGTCAACGATAGGTGTCAATTATTCCAAGCCCAAACTTTGGAGGAGGCATTGATCAATAAGTCAAAGATGTCCGCTAACCGGTGATGTAGGGGTAGGCTAGTGGTGCTCGAAAACTATGACTCTAGGTGATAGTGCAATGGTGACATGCTAATCCACCTCTACATGCAATGCGATGTCGATATTAAATTTTAACGAATAATTTTAAGCAATGAAAATATTCAACAACCACACAGATACTAAAATAGAAAACAAATATTTATTTTGGCAATTTTACAATGCCTTTCCTACGCACGGAGGGCCAAATCAAAGTGTGCGGCGAATAACTACTCGTGCAAATTATTAGGGCACCAAAATAACCTTCTACTAGCAAGAATCACAACACAATATAATAAATCACCAAGTGAAAATACTAAATCAAATAGTACAATGCTATAAACGCTCACGAAGTAGAGGACTGAACCGAGAAATTGAAGATTTGGAGGGCCGGATGTATAGATCGGCGATCGGAGATGGAACCGGTGGCGAGGCGACAATGACAGTGGCTGCCCTCGGCAGAAAATGTGGTAGCGGATAGTAAAACGGCGGATCCGGCCACAAATAAGTAGATCCGGGCCGGAGATGGGTAGATCCGCTATTTAGGGGCGGATCCGGGTAAAAAAATGGAAAGTATGAGCGGTGGAAATAACGGATCGGGAGGCGAGAATCCTAGATCTGGACTGATCTAGAATTTTAGGGCTATTGGGATGGTGGATCCACGGGGGAAAGCAAAAGGAGTGGTCGGTTAGGATTATGGATTATTCTGGATGGTGGGGAGGAAGGGTGGGGTGGTCGGATAGTGGAAAGAGAGCAGTGGGGTGGTTGGCTAGTTGGAGGGAACCGGTGGGTTGCGGGCTGGGTTGGAGGAAGCCGGCGGTGGGGAAGTTGTAGGCCGGCGGCGGAAAACAGGAAAAGGGGGGATCGGCATGCTGGACTGCAGACCGGCTGTATGGGGAAGGGGTTTTGGGTGGTTTCTGATAGCTGGAAATGAGATTTGAAGGTGGAAAACGAAGGTGGGGGTAGGGGTTACCTTGGGGAGGAGTTCGGTGGACTATGAGTTGTCACCTAGAGTTCCACGACATCGGCACCGGGGAGGGATCGCTGGAATCCGGGAATACTTCTTCTCCAAATTTTGCAATACCTTGGTTCAGCCACTTAGACCAATATTTATAAGAATAGAATAAATTAGGGCTTCACCATCAACGGCTATGATTGGCTGGTGGGATCGGCGACTAAATACATGAAAATAAACTCAAAAAATAAACTAATATATGTTTTTGACTCGCGGCGATGTGTCGAACGCAGCCGCGGAGTTCGATCGTCGATCCGGGCACGCCATATATGGTAAGTCGCCACATCAGCCCATAACGGGCCCAAAGCTCGTGCTCGTTTCTGCTCCGCGTCAATCTCACCGGCTTGAAAGAATTCATCTCCCGATGAATTGGGAACGGAATTCTCTCGTTGATTACCAACTACAACTCGAAGAGGTCCATCGAAAGTCGTCAAAGTGTCTTCGGCGGAAGAGTGTCATCGCCAATCAATTCCCCTTGACTGTAAAGCTGTCATCTTCGGTGAATGGAGAAGGTCGTGTTGATGTCGAAGTCCAGGAGTGAATCGATCAAGCTCTGCTGTAAGTATCCAAGCGTCCTTTGCAATAAGGCGGCCCCGCCAATGTACCAAGAAGCGACGGCGCGGCCCATCTGTGGTGGGAACAATCTGGTGGGATCTGATCTCTGTGATGCACTCATCTCTCATATCTTGAAAGGGGATCCGGGTGCGATCGGCGGTGCCGGTGGTGAAACCAAAGAAAACGAATTCTCAGGTGGAAGGGTGGTAACACGGGGTGGACTGTGGTGGTCATCAGATGTAGGTGACGTATGAGGGAGGTAAGGAAACGACAGTGGGGGTGGGGGTCCTGGGTATCTCCACTGCTCGGGTCCACATACTCGTGAGCTTCGTAGTATGGAGTCAGATCATCAACATTAAACACCGGGTGAATTTCCATACTAGCCGGGATATCGAGCCGGTAGGCATTTGTCCCAATGCAACTAATAACAGAGTACGGACCCATTAGCCTAGCGCTTAATTTTTTGACAGACCCCAAAGGGAGCCACCCGGGGCGGATTCGTACAATTACCCTTTCGCCTTCATTAATATCCGTTCTCGTCTTCGTTTATCTGCATGGGCTTTATAATTTTCATTGTTTGTTATTATTCGTCGGCGGACCGACTCATGCAACTCATGCAAATGTCGTGTAAAAGACTCAGCAAACTCATGCAGGTAATGCAAATGATGCAAAGACAACACGACAGACACGGTACACTCCTTATAGGAAAATCTATTAATGTCTGAGATGTCTCTAAAATGTGGTGGCCTATCAGGAGGTTCTTTAGGTGGAATATAAAAATATTCATCTAGTGTGACACGAGTGCTCAGATGACCGTGAGAGACAACTATACTCAAATACGGGCTTGTAAATAGTCAAATGTCTCTCCGGGAACGTAGCGCATCAGGGGGCTCCCCAGGAGGTGTAAGAAAAGTCATCACGAAGGAGACGACCACCTGAGTTAAAATCGTGTACACCGACTAGAAGTCGTGACTAAAATATGGTGAGCATCCCAGACAAGAAAGAACTCATCGGGTGGTTCAGCGTGTGGCTTGTCCCAAAACTCATCTAGAGTGTGAGATGTCATAAGGTAGGTCCTCACAATATGAGTATGCTCAAGTGGACTCAAGGTAGGCCCTACATATGTCATGCTCCACTCAAGGTCCCTTCTCTGGGGCAAGGTCAGAGATGATAATGAAAGAGGCATCATACCTGAGTGGCTCACCCGAGTCTCAATCTCACCAAGATGTGGCGGATCATCAGGAGGCTCAATAGGGGGCACGTCATAGGGCTCGTCACTAAGGTCAAGGTCCTCCCGATGAGTACCATCGAAAGGGGAAGTGCCCCCGTGCATAGATGACATAGCCACTACGAGATCAACACTATACTCTCGACTCTCAGTAGTGAAGTGACCCGAGAAAGTACTAAGGGAAGAGTAGGGGGTGCCCAGACACAAGTGTGGGTCAATCGATATAGTGTTGAGAATTGTGTCTCTGTTCATAGGGGGCACTAGGTTTAGGTATAGGTATAGGTGAGGTGAAAAGGATGAGCATACCATCACAGTGTCACTAGGTCGCTCGTCCTCACCCACGTGACCATGCTCACTAGTCATGCTAGTATCACTCTCCACCTGTATCTTAAGGTCATGATCAGGTTCAACCTCAAGATCACATGAACATTGAATCTCATCAAACTGAGAAGGATCAAAACCAAGTGTCGGGTCTCTTATCTCGGTGGGAGCACTACTCGCCGCATCGGTGGCTTGCCCTAAATCCCTAGGATTTCTTCGTAATGTAGATCTTAGGTGATCAAATTAAACTTCTAAGAGATCAAAGCGGTCAAGAACTAATCGCATAAATTCAGCATCAGGTAACTCTATTGGTGGAACACTAGGAGGGTCTTGACATGTATTGTGTTCCTGCCGAGGGTGACCTCTATAGGGTTCTTGAGGGTCGTCTTGATGGTAGTTCCTGGCATAATCAGATTGTGCTCGTGGGTGCGTATGGGACCTGTGAACGTGCAGTGGAGGTCGCTCATATCCAAACCCAGGTTCCTCTCCTAGAGGAGATGTGTAGCGGCGATGAACTAAACTATTCAATCTATCATCGTGAAATCGCGGAGAGGTGTAATGATGAAGACGTGAGAATCTCTCGTCGTGGTGATCGCCTCTAGCATGATGGAATTGTGTCGAGTGGTCGACACGATCTCTAGGAGTGGTGTGCGGGGAACTATGATAATCATAATGATAACATGAAGATTTCTCTAGAGGGACTCTATGAGGTCGGGTATATGTAGACTCAGGATACGCAGATGGAGGAGACGAACGACGGTGATAACTAGACATAAATGAACTCAATGATTATTTAAAATCTACCACTACGAATCATGCAAATGGCCAAACCTTGACCTCTGATACCAAAATGATGTAGGGATAGGCTAGTGGTGCTCAGAAACTATAACTCTAGGTGATAGTGCAAGGGTGACATGTTAATCTAACTCTACATGCAATGTGATGTCGATATTTTAACGAATAATTTTAAGCAATGAAAATATTCAGTAACCACGCAGATATTAAAATAGAAAATAAATATTTATTTTGGCAATTTTATAATGGCTTTCCTCCGCTCGGAGGGCCAAAATAAAGCGCGCGGCGAATAACTCCTGCAAATTATTAGGGCACCAAAAAAACCTTCTACAAGCAAGAATTGCACTACAATATAATAAATCACCAAGTGAAAATATTGAATCAAATAGTACAATATTATAAACGTTCACGAAGTAGATGGTTGAACTGAGGCATTGAAGATTTGGAGGGTCGAATGTGTAGATCGACGATCGGAGATGGAATCAGTGGCGAGGCGACGGTGACGGTGGCTGCCCTCGGTGGAAAATGGTGGTAATGGATAGTAAAACGGCATATTCGGCCACGAATAAGTATATCCAGGCTGGGGATGGTTTGATCCGCTATTCAGGGGCGGATCAGGGCAAAAAATTGAAAGTATGTGCGGTGGAAATAACAGATCGGGAGGCGAGAATCCTAGATCTTGACTGATCTAGAATTTTATGGATATTGGGATGGTGGATCCACGGGAGAAAGCAAAATGAGAGGTCGGTTAGGATTATGGATTATTCCGGATGGTGGGGAGGAAGGGTGGGGTGGTCGGATGGTGGAAAGAGGGCAGTGGGGTGGTCGGCTAGCTGGAGGGAACCGGTGGGTTGCGGGCTGGGTTGGAGGAGGCCGGTGGTGGGGAAGCTGTAGGCCGGCGGCGGAAAAAGGGAAAAGGGGGGATCGGCTTGCTGGACTGCAGGCCGGCTGTATGGGGAAGGGGTTTTGGGTGGTTTCCGGTAGCTGGAAATGAGATTTGAATGGTGAAAAACGAAGGTGGGGGTATGGGTTACCTTGGGGAGGAGTTCGGCGGCTTAGGAGTTGTCACCTAGGGTTCCACGGCGTCGGCACCGGGGAGGGATGGCTGGAATCCGGGAATACTTCTTCAAATTCTGTAATACCTTGGTTCAGCCACTTGCACCAATATTTATAAGAAAAGAACAAATTAGAGCTTCACCATCAACGGCTATGATTAGACGGTAGGATCGGTCATTAAATACATGAAAATCTAGGAAGCACTGGTACTGGTACGGGTACCGGAGACGATATGTTCCTTGTACGGTGGTACAACAAAATTTAAAAAAAACATGGGTACATCATGATAAGTTATAACAAATATAATATATATTTATATATCACAAGTGCAATAAATATTTCTCAAAACATCGAAACATCAAACATAAATCATAACTTGAAGTACAAATTCACAAATCAATACAACATAACATGAATTTTTCAAACATTAAGCATTCATAAATATTATAAAATTTAACATCTTATATGTTTAACCAAAAGAGAAAATTAAATTTAAGTATACTTATCGGTCTTTTTTTTCTTCTTCATTGTTGGAGATCATCGTCATTGTTGGAGATCAACATCTTCAATCTCCGGTTAATTTAGAGACAAGTTAGTCGTTTGTTAATAACTTGCGTTGAATCAACACGTTCAATACATGTACTTGTAACAAAAACGTACCGTTACCAGAAACATACTCAGTACAAATACACAATTTAATTGGACGTACCAACCTTTGTTTATTCTAGAAAAATATACTTTTATCACAATATGCAAAATGATGTGTTAAGTCCAAGTGTGTCCGCATAGATGTATCAATTGAGTATCGGGTACGTACCGGTACCGGATATGTATCTGGTACGGGTACGCTGCCTTCGGGGAAGTATCCGTGCTTCATAGATGAAAATAAACTAAAAAAAATAAACTAATACATATTTTTGACTCGCGGTGATATGCCGGACGCAATCGCGGAGTCCGATCGTCGATCCGGGCACGCCATATATGGTAAGTCGTCAAATCAGCCCCTAACGGGCCCAAAGCTCGTGCTCGTCTCTGCTCCGCGTCAACCGGAGCTTACAAATGGCGAATTTTATGACCAAAGAGGTGAAATTAGCGTCACTGGTGAAGCACATCCGGCGAGTAAACCAATTTGCCTTCCATGCCGGCGTAGATTTACTGAATAGGACCGTAGATTTTGTTGAGTTGATCGCTTGGCAGGTCCATTGACAGTGATCACGCATGATGGAATGATGTTTGGAGGTGGTAGGAGAGGTAGCATCAGTAAATAACATGAGGTCATCCACATAGAGAAGGTGTGAAATGTGAGGCCCACTTCGTGTGAGGGAGAAACCCAATAGATCTGAATGCTAGTGAAGGACGGTCGATAGCACTTCGGAACAAAGTATAAACACATACGGAGAGAGTGGGCAACCTTGTCAGAAGCCGCATTGGGCCTCAATCCTACTAGTGCGCTTGTTGTTAATAAGGAAAATCTGGGTTGCATCACACATTGAAGAACCAAATTAGAAAATCTGGTCGAAAATCCAAAGCGTGAGAGAAATGGATGAAGCATATCCCATGACATTTTGTCGTGCTTGTGCTCCATATCCAACTTGAGAAACATAAATCACATCCGAGAGGTGGACGCCTTAAATTTATGAAGTCCCTCTTGGGCCAAGAAACAATGAGGAGAGATGGACGGGACGGGAACAAAGACAATTTGCTCCGGGAGGTAAGGGACGGAAGAAGCCATTGAAGACAGCCCGCTAAGACTTTCACCGCCACTTTGTAAATAGTTTGACACAAACTGATCGGCCGGAATTTATCTGGTAGAGCCGCATTAGAAGTTTTAGGAATTAAAACCACTTTAGCCTCTTTCCAGTGAGCCGACAGAGAACCGGAGAGGAAGAAATCATGAAGAACGTTGCACACATCCAACTTAATGATTAGCCAAAAAAGATGGAAAAAGAATGCAGTTATACCATCGAGCCCCGGAGAGCGCTTGTCCTTGAGGGAGCAGACAGCTTTCCAAATCTCATCCTCTAAGACATCACAAAATAGCTCGTCCACCGTGGCATCATCAATTAGCTGACTGGAGGAGAATGCAGGCCATCCTTCAAGGGAAACATCACGGCACTACCATTTGTTGGCGAAGAAAACAAAGAACTCCTGCACAATTCGAGTTGGGTCCTCAATCAAACCGAGCTCATCCGAGTTGAGATGGTTGATCCGAATGGACCGCCTACGGGATGAGGCGATAGAGTGAAAAAATTGAGTGTTGGTGTCTCCCTCATTAATCAATCTAATTTTGGCGCGCTGCTTCCACCACATGGCGAGACAAGCAAGCGTGGAAGACAGCTCCTTCACCTTGCATATCAAGAGGCAAGTTTGGGTTTCTGAAATCCCATCCTCAAAGCTCTCCAACAGCTGTAAGGAGTAAATTTTGTCTTCAAGTTGCAGCTTGGTATTGGCGTATTGCCCAACTCCTTCAACTTGTTCTTGCTCCAAAAGAATAGAGCACTGTTGGCGCGTTAGCACTTGTGATGGAGCACCACAGCACTCTCCCTGAAGTCCTATTTTAGCCAATTCTTCTGCACAAGTTAGCCAACCATGGGATATGATAACCAGATGTCCTCAAACCTGAGCCACCATGATGCACAAGTTAGCCAACCATGGGATATGATAACCAGATGTCCTCAAACCTGAGCCACCATGACTGTTGCACAGCCTGTGGGTCACCGAAAGGGAGCAGGAGGGGGCCATGATCCGAGTCAATGCGGGTGAGATGACGAGCAGTGGCAAACGGCAGGAGATCAAGAACCGCTATATTCACAAATATCCAACCTAATCGGACCCACACACAACTTGAGACTGGGTTTTTGTTCCACAAGTAAAATCCGGCCCGATAAAACGATGCCCCTGGAGCTGTAGGGAGAAGATCGTCCTGTCCATTTCCCGAGAGCCCACAGAATAAATAAAGGGCCTCCCACTTTTTTTATCCTCGTGGCGTAAGATGCAATTGAAGTCTCCTCCAACATTTAAAGGTTGGTTCGGAGGAAGCCTCAGTTCTAAGAGCTCCCAAAGAGATGTACGGCCCTGTAAATCTTAATCTGGCGCATTCCATCCAAATTAATGAAATGAATTTACACTCCCCAAAAATGTGATTTAACCGTTTCCGCTTCCCCAAATCCCTACGGGCATTGAACATCCTCCCGCAATCAATCTACGGTTGCACAACCAATTGTTTGTCCGCGGTAAATTATTTGTCCAGCCAAAGCAACATCAACATCTGTGGGTGCGCCTTCAACTACCAAATTCTGCTACCCAAGAGATTGGATGGCTGACATTCTAAGTTGTATACAACAGCGGCCTTCATATGACAATTTTTTGAGTGCGCCCAGACCAGGCGATCAACCCTGTCGTGGCCATCCCTTGGAAGTTTCATGATGTGAGCCAGGTATTGTCCGAAAATTCCTAGCAGGTGCACCGACCAATCATGGATGTTGTCCAACATTCACGAAACAAACTATGTTTTTGTTGCCGTTAGAACATATCAGGTCTGGCGTACTTACATGCAAGAGCTCGCACAAGCAAGCTATTGTGTAAGCCGATGGCCCGAGCAGCAATCTTTCACATAATAACCCCTCCATGTGATTTTTTTAGCAAACTATTAATCTAGTTGAGGATAGAAATAGGGACACAAACATTTGCGAGAGTGTGCAAAGGGATGGCAGATAATGAGCTTTTGGTGAGGGTGACATGCTTCGCCATCGAAAGATGGCGGGAACCCCAAGATCAAATTTTGCACGAAATCTGGTCCAGAAAATTACCGAAATCAGCAAATTTTAATTTGTCGGGCCGGAGCTTAATCCCAAGGTAGGAAAGAGCTTTAACATTCATGTGTACGAGTTCATGCACTATACCAACTTTTGCAATTAGATTCACCTTTGGCCCAAAGAGAACGTTTGATTTGTTGGCATTAACAGCATCCCCATATAGATTGCAATAATGTAAAAGATTGCTAAATAATTCTCTTTTGGTACTGAGGTTCACCAAACCAAACAGAAGAGTGATGTCTAAATGTGAAATTTATTGCGCAGCACAAACCTTGATGCTAAGGCCGGGATGAGTACTCTTGTGAATGAGTATTGAGAGAAAATCCGAGCATAAAATAAATAGGTAAGGCGAAAGAGAGTCGCAACCATAGTGCCTTCAAACTACTAAATTATGTCACCAACGACACGGTCCATTTGGGAATCAAGATCCATCACCGCTACGCCAGCCAAAGGCAGACCTCTGCCGTCAGCATCTGACAGGATATCACTGTTTTTCTTTAAAAAAACACCGCCACAAACTTACCGCGCACTCCCACCGTCGTCACCCTTAGCCTGAGAGGGAGGAGGAGACCAACGAACCCCTCCCGCCCTGGAGCGCATCTCGCTTTAGAAATCAAGAAAGTAAAGCAAATTAGAGAAACAAGAAAGCACCCAAAACTTTTGGGTTTTTTGAAAAGTTTGGTCGCAAGGCTAAGACTTAAAGAAATGAACGAAAAGGCACCACCAGGAGTGGAGCCTGCGACTTAATTTGACTCAACAAGCAGAAATTTACCTACCATGTCTAAATATAGTAAGGAATGACGAAATGAGAGCTCTTTCTTGATTCTTTGGGTGATCGTGTATGATCGTTGTTAGTTTCAGCTTTCTGGCCATACTTCCCCCGGAACCCAAAAACTTATTAGCCTACACTTTAGGATAAACATTACTAAGGTATCCTTCCAACTCGCCTCCATTTTACAAGCAGTGAAGAAATCTCTTACAGCCATGATAATTTCAACACTAGTGAATCCCCAAAAGCTTTTGGGTTCCTAGAAGATGACATTAGCTTATATATTGCGATAAAAGATAAACCATATAGAGTCAAAAACATGCAAGAGAATATGAGAGAGAGCTTGGGGTTGAGTTATTCCTCTTTTCCATTCAAATTCATTTTCACGCACAAGTTTGCAATATGGTCGATCCATTACGAAGTTTGTGTTGCGGTCTATAAGAGAAATCACAATTCTTGGAGTATCCTTTGGGAGAAGAGCAAAGCTTATCTCAACACGTCTCGTGAAGATGCCTCAAAAGATGCAGTTAAGCTTTGATCAAGTATCAGTTGAGTCTCCTTCAATAACAATTATTGCAGTTGTGTTGAAATAATGTTTTGCAAGTAGAAGTCTGGCACTGGCACTTTTGAATTCAGTCATGTTCACCGATCTAATGTAGCTTATCGATCCCTTTACAGAAATTAACTTGCTCCGGTGGTTGCAGATGACACAACCCAATCCAACCATGTTGTTTGCATAAATGAAGCCATTACAATTCACTTTTAGTCATCCAATGGGTGAGGAAGTCCAAGTTGATTGTTGTTTACAGTGGACTATCCAATTTCCATGCGAAGCTTCATGAATGGCATTTAAGATAATTGTGGCGGGTTGGAGGCGAGGTTTGTCGTGGATCATCCAAGTTTTTGCTTCTCAAACATTGTAGATAATAAATAAGAGGTATTTGGTTTTTATTAATGTTCTGTTGGAGGCATCTTATTCACATGGGAAGAAAAATAAATTGTGATTGATTATTCCAGCATCGATTGCAGAATGGCGTTGATTGCCTGTGGGGATGCGGTTGCGCGGAAATGGTTAGTCATATGCTGGGAGACTGCAAATTCATTTACAATATCTGTATGCAAGGCTCAAGATTAAACATCAACGCAAATACAACTAGTCACGGTCTATTAGACTTCTAGTGTGAAGAAAATGCCTCCAACAAAACTTCAATAAAAGCAAAATACCCTCCTATATATTATTTACAATGTTTGGAAAGCAAAGAATTGCAAGACCGATGGTGAGCCTCACCTCCAGCCAGCCACAACAACACTCGAGCCGTTATCCCACTATAGTGGGGTCGGCTACATGGATCATTTGTCGTCATAGTGTCATATCTTTTGTCATAATCTCACTAATGCCTAAGTACATCATATCTTTCTGTATAGTTTCATTCCAAGTCTGTATTGGTCTACCCCTCCCTCGTTTAACATGCCTAATGACTGGACTCTCACAACGCCTAACAAGTGCCTCTAATGGTCTCCTTTGTACGTGTCCAAACCATCTTAGTCGAGCTTCTCTCATCTTTTCTGCAATTGGTGTTACTCCTGTCTTAAACCTGATATATTCATTCCTAATTTTATCCAGTCTCGTGTGTCCATACATCCACCTAAGCATTCTTATCTCCACAACTCCCATTTTTTGCTCATGTACACAATTCACTGCCCAACACTAAGAACCATAGAGAATCGTACGGAAACTGGACAATCCATTGTAACCAACAATCAACTTGGACTTTCCCACCTGTTTGCTGCAAAGGGATCCAAAAGCTACAGTAGACCAGTGAACATGACTGAATTCATAAGGGCAAGTGTGGGGCTTGCACTTGCAAAGCATTATTTCAACGCAACTGCGGGAATTGTTCATCAAGGAGACTCGGTTAATGCTTCTTCAAAGCTTAACCGCATTCTTTCGGGCATCTTCACAGTAGGTGTTGAGACAAGCTTTGCTCTTTCTCTTAAACTCCAAGAATTATAATTTCTACTGACCGTAACACAAACTCTGTCGCGAAACATATTGCAAAGTTTGCATGTCAAAATGACTTTGAATTGGAAAGAGAAATGACACAATCCCAAGCTATCTCTCAGATACTTTTGCAATATAAATAGCTTATCTTTTATCGCAATATATATGCTAATGTCACCTTCAAGGAACCCAAAAACTTTTAGGGATTCACTACGGCCAAAACTATCATGTCTGTCAAAACTCTTTTCAATGCTTGCAAAATGGAGGCGAGCTAGAAGGATACCTTACTAATGCTTATCACAAAATGCATCCTGACAAGTTTTTGGATTTCGGGAGAAGTATGGTCACAAGGTTGAAACAAAGAAAGACCATGCATCACGACCCCAAAAATCAAGAAAAAGCTCTCAATCTGTCAATCCTTACTATATCTGAACATGGTAAATTTCTCGATGTTGAGTCAAATTAAGTCGCAGGCAGGCTCCACTGCTGGTGGTGTCCTTCCGTCAATTTCTTTAAGTTTCAGCCTTGCGACCAAACTTTTCAAGAAACCCAAAAACTTTGGGTGCTCTCTCGTTTCTCTAGTTTGATTCACTCTCTTGATTTTAAATAGAGGAGCGCTTCATGGCGAGAGGGCTCCGTCGGTCTCCTCCTCCCTCTCTGGCAAAGGGTGGCGGTTGTGGGAGTGCATGATAGGATAGTGGCAATGGTTCTTTAAAAGAAAACGGTGGGGATTTCTTGTTAGACGCTGACGGCGTAGGTCTATTTTTGACGGGTGTAGAGGGATGGATCTTGATTCCCAGATGGGTCATGTCGTTGGGAGCAGAATTCAGTCATTTGATGGCAGAAAAGCTGCAGCTCAATGGAGCCTCTCTACAGATGATGATTAAGCATACATACCCTGCGAGCAGCACAAAACTCTTGCATCCCCCGGACCAAGATTGGCATACAGAAAAATCATAAAAAAGAAGGAAGTCACGCTCTAGTTCGCGTCATGCTAACAAGTATCGTGATGACCCAGAGAAATCAAGGAAAAGTAGTAAATCTAAGCTAAGCTCAAGAGTGGAGCTTCATACCAAGATTGCGGGGGCATTCCCTCCTGAGTAAATGATAAAAATCATTTTCTGGAATTGCCAGAGGGCTGGCAAGCCCGCCTCCCGTGTTTATTTGAAAGAGTTTGTTCATGTTCACACGTCCATTTTCATCATTCTCCACGAAACACGCCTATCGAATTTTTGCGACACAACATCGACAGACTAATTGGAAGGAATTTGAACTTAAATTATGAGTCATCGATTGGATACCGAGAGGTAATCTGCAACTCTAGTGGGAAATTACAATTAAGGTTAGCATCAAAACCCCACATAAGTAATTTATTCTAGCTAATATATTGTTGCCACTTAGCAAGGAATGGAACTTGGGAGCCATTTATGTCGAAAAGAACATCCACAGGTGTAGAGTTGTTTGGGACCAAATTATTGTGAACATCGACACTTGAGGTTTGTGTTTCCTCTCGCTCGCGAGAGTTGCACACATCAACAGCACATTAACTGCAAACACGCAACACTTTCACTGTAATGCTCTGATGTCAATTTCCACTCAATAAAATCAACATACTAAGGGACTTTCTTTGGAGCGGTTCGCATGGCCGACACACAATCCATTAAACCCGTTAGGACGAGTTGTGCATTTCAAAAGATTATGGTGGTCTTGGAATCAAAAATTTAACTCTATGTATGCGTGTTGTCATGGGGAAGGTGGGAGCTCAGGTTATGGGATACATGAATTGTGCACACATCCTGGATGGTGGAAAATGGATCCAAAATCTCAATTGTTGCTGATACATGAACATTGAATTGGTTCGCTCCCAACAGACCGCTGACCTACGTTCTTCGACGTCTCCAACCTCCAGGACCATGTTGCGGGCTTGCTGGACAAAAACTAGTGTTCGTCAGAGCAGCTTTTGAGAAGCTTCGGTCAGCCTTTGGCCAATTACATTGCCGCACTTCCTAGGGAATGTTTAGGCGATGAGGGCAGACTTGTTTGGGCTCAATCTGAGTGCAAACGTATGAAGACAGTTGCTTCCTATAGCGCCTAATGTCACCAACCAGCACTTGCTGGAAGCAGGATCTAGAAACATAAGGCCCAAAAACATACACAGATGTTTGTATGGCGGGCTGTTAGCAACATGCTTTCTACCCATGCCGGGATATACAACCACCGACTCTGGGGATGATGCAAGATGCCCATGGGGCTGCGGGGTTGTTGAGTCCGTCATCCACGCTCTCAACGAATGCAAATTCATATTTATGATCAGGAAAAAATGTGAAAGATTGAATCTGAATATTATGCATGCATCCTTTATTAATAACATACAATTCTGGCAAGCAGAAGATGGAAATGATAGGAACTCATTCAGGGCCAAGTTTGTTTTCGCCATCCTGTACAGCGCCTGGAAGGCTTGAAACAACATGCTTTGTGGTCAACTATTTATGCAACCCATGGCCATTGTAATTAATGTTATCATGGATGCATCGCATGAGAACTGGGGCGTCGAAGGTAACCTACAAACTTTGTGGACCTGGAGCATCACAGGTAACCTACAATCATTGTAGACCACACCTCCCCGTGGTTGGATCAAGTTGAACTACGATGGCGCCATACGCGAGAATTGCATGGCGGGCATGGGTTGCCTGGTGCGTGACAGCTTGGTTGCGCTTCTTGCGGTTAAGGGGTATATAACCAGCAACCGAACCATGGATATGGTGAAACTCATGAGTGCATGGGTTGGTCTTGAGCTCGCAAAGGCTTTCTTTGCCTCAGCCAACGGTATTATTCTTGAAGATGACTCCTCTGAAGCCTATTCCAAGCTGGACCGAATTCTCAAGGGGCTCTACATGGACGATACCGAGACTAGGATTGCTACTCTCCTTAAGGATACACCAAAAAACCTTATCTCTCTAGTTGAAAGAAGTGCCAACAAAGCTACAGACCACATTTCAAAAATTGTCTGCGCTAAAAACTTTTTGTGGGAAAGAAGAACGTCTCTTTCGCAAAATTTTATGAATGTACTCTTACTAGACTCCCCCTATGTAATCTTCATTTTATTTATATATTAATACAGGCTCAGGACACAAACCCAAAACATTGGAGGAGGTGGCATTGATGCCTTCAGAAGAGGAAGCAAAAGCTTTTAACGGCGGCAAGTAGGGTGCGTGCAGTTGTTCTCGGCCCCGGTCTCTGGAGGATATTTTGGCCTTGGTTTGGCAGGCACCGGTGCGCAGGCGGGCAGCATTGCCTTGGCTCCAAAGGTAGCATGGCTAAGCAAAAGAAGGCGGCGAGCGACTTGCACCGCCCCCGGCGTGCCTTGCTTCTCCAATTCCAGCTGGTGAAGAAGATTCCTCTGATTCAACCTAATCTACAAATGGTCCCTCTAAAGTCACTTCCTCAGGTGGAAGTTCATACGTCACATCCCATATCTCAAATTCACTCCAGGAAGATGCCTACCTTACTACCATAGTCTTAGTTGTTAATCTGCAAACAAGTTCTCCAGAACAACGTAGCCCAGCTGTTTGTGGAAATGTCAGTCATTACTGTTGCAGGCGTGCCTCTGAATTGATCTATTAGCAGCAGCACTTTGAATGTTGCAGCAAAACCCTTTCATCCTGGTTTGATTGATGTGATTATTGGTGATGTTAACTATGACTCGTCCTCACCATGCCAATTTTATACAGTTCCACTAATGATGGTCCTAGCATACCTGCACGTCTTGAAGGCGAGAAGATCCTCTTCCGACACCTTCCCGTCGGGGAAGCAGTGGTCGGTGAAGTTCTCCACACACTTCCCGCGCCCGTCTGAAGATTTTGCTTCGCCGGTCATTATGAGTGGGGGTTAGCGAATGCAAGCTGCGAGTTCAAGAAAGAAAGTGTGAGCAGTTAATGTGGTAGGTAAAAGAGAAATGGGGTATTTATAGAAAAATTTAGGTGGGGGGAGGGGTGGGGGTCGCAGTTCTCGGCATGGCCCACTCTCCCTTATCTCCCTCGCTGCCACGCGCACCGCGAGGCTCAGAGGCTCACCGATAAGGGGCGAGCACGAGCCCTTCTATCATTCAATCCAGGAATCAAAAATTGAAAGGAAAAAGTAATAAAACAGGACATTTAAGTCACATTGAATAAAAAAAGCCTAAATTCCCGCGAGGCGGGGTTAAACTCAGTAGAAAAAATAATATTATTAAGGTGCATCAAAGAAAAAGAAAAAAGCATTCATTTTTTATAAAGAGAGGCGGGTGCGAGAAGACTCATTGAGGGTGCCACTTCTAGACACCTCAGCCCCGCGTCCGGACCTTTGGACCTCGCCTAGCGATGGCGTGCTCGCGGACAACAGCGACCTCTTGTTGAATGGTGCGCGAGCAGTCTTCGAGTTGTTTGAGGTGATCATCCAGTGACGTCGCGTTGCCACCTGCGCTCTGATGCACCTCTTCCGCGAGCAGGGCGTAGTCTCCCTCCAGAGCGCCCATTCACTGCTCCAGGGCGAGGATGCGAGGGAAAGGGTCATTCTATCACGAATCCCTCTCCTCATGGAGCTCGCGAAGCATGAATCCATACTTCTGGCGCATCGCCTCCATGCGGCTTTTAAGCTCGGCAACGATGGACGGGTCGCCCGGGTACTCGCCAATCATGTCGGGGGAAGGCAGAGACGAATGGATCCTTGCATAATCCGACACATCAGCCACTGAAACCTCGTTTTGGGGAAGAGGTTAGCACGAGGTTGGAACTTAAGAAAGAAAGAGGCAAGTGAATTTACTTGTCGTGCGAAGTCTCAACACCCTTCCCTTGGTGATGGGGAGAAGGCTCGTGACAGCGGCGTGAGGGAAAGCTCGGCTTCCTGCAAAAAGGGTTGGAGAGGGGAAGCACCGGGGACTTCCCTGAACCCACAAGCAGAGGAGCTTTGTCGGGGCCCTGCACTACAGGGGGCACGGCGAGGTTGGAAGCATTACTGGCTGGGGGGAGAATTGTGTCGGCGAGCCCTTGGGCGAGGTCGCGAGCGGGCGACTTCAGTGGTGGTGATGTCCAAGAGAGGTTGATATAAGGAGGCACTGCGAATATATACGTGGAGTTAATGGTGTTCACTAAACACAGTTCGAGCGCGAAAAGATTGTTAATTGCTTACCAAGCAATTAGGCGCGAATGTTGGGGTTTATCTAAGTGCTCACTCTGTCCTAATCAGCGTCTGCCCGGCCTCCCATGTCGTCCTCAGAGGCGAGGTTGGGCCGCGAGATTTTTTGGTTTTGAAATGACAGTACATTGTAGGGAAATGGTAAGTGATCAAACGGGAAGGGAGACTTGCACCTAGCGGATATCCTGAGGACAGGGCTGAACCACTGTTGTAGATTGAGTGGGATCGTCGCCTCTCCCGTGGACTCGCGCCTACCTTTCTTGGCGACTCTTTTTTCAATGCGCCTCTGAGGAGTGCGCAAGGAGTGCTTGGCGACGATGGCCATGAGCCCAGAAGAGACCGCCTTGTTCTTTTCCTTAAGGACGACTAGGCGCGCTAGAATATCTTTAGAGGGCGGCATGATGGCAAGGTAGCGCAAGACCAAGGGAAAGTGAGGAGGGGAAGTAGGAGGGGGTGGTCCTTGGAGTTGTCTCCCCCTCCCCCTTAATATATATAATCATTGACGGGTCCCACTAAAAGATTCCCTCTAATTCAATCCACAAGCAAAACAATCAAAGATGTGGAAACTATCAGCTTGGGTAGTGAAGTGGTCCAGAGACGTCGGTGGGGGCCTCGGAAAAAGTTATCTTTTCTTCTTAACAGTCTACCAGCCCTGAAAACAACTTAGATAGGGGTAGGGTCCAATGGATGGAAGAGCGCCACATGTTTAGTGGTGTCTGGTGCGTCCCCGGAGGCCCTTCAAAATCCAAAGGATCGAGTCCCTACCACGCCCGATCGTACTCATAACCGCATTAGGTCTCCAAGGTGAACATCCTCTGGTCGATGGAATAATGTAGGCAAGGGAAGCCAGCAAAATGGATCAATAACTTCGGGAAAAGAATTTGCTCTGAGGATTGGGCACTGGGGTCCCAATTATGAACCCATCGGTTGTCGGCGGAATGCTTGAGTTGCTTTGGTGCGAGAGCGGGTCGTTGTGTGCAGGATGGGGGCGAGTTGAAGATGGGCCATTGGGGCCTTCCTCGGGCATCAAACAATCGACTCAGAACTTGTACGGTCAAGGGGAATCCGACTGTTTAATTATGTCTGAGCGGGTGAAGCTAGAGGAAACTCTGGTGGAGGCCAACAACGATACTGACGCGCAGATCGTTCGTCTGATTTGGGTATAGAGCGGAAGACTAATTGAAGCACGTAGTAGTTGATTTCCTTTAAAGTTTCCCTTAGGATAGATGAATCCTTGTACAGAGTTCTATCAGATAAAGCCAATGATTAGAGACATCGGGGCACAATGCCCTCGACCTATTCTCGAACTTTAAATAGGTAGGATTAGCTTGGATGTTTTGTTGAGCAACATGTCATTGAATCGACAGCTACAAGTGGGTAATTTTTGGTCAGCATAAAAAGCGATGTGGGATGAAGTGAAAGTCATGTTATGGTGTCTAACTGCACGATAACATAGAACCCAAAAAGAGTGAGACGATTTAGACATCAGAACGGTGATCATTGAAGTTGAAATTCGCTTAGTGTGTAACAACTCACCTGCTGAATCAACTAGCCCTGAAAATGGATGACGCTTAAGCATGCAACCTACACCTGGTCATCGAGGCAAAGACCATACCTTGATGAGTACGTGGGTGCGGCGACTGCTATGAAACTTAAAACGAGGGCTCGTGGAGATCAGTCGTCGGTGCGAATCTTGGTAGTGGTGGCAAATATTCAAATGAGATCTTTAAAGGTTGAAGGGGAAAAGGTTACATGTGAATGACACTGGTGCATGGGTTAGTCGATCCTAAGAGACGGGGGAAGCCCATCAGAGAGTGTCACTTCACATGAGCTTAGAAAGGGAGTCGGGTTAACCTTCTCGAGCCGGGATTTGGCAGTTGATGGTAACATTTGATAGTTCGGAGATGTCGGTGTGGGGTCGTGGGCCTCAGGAAGAGTTATCATTTCTACTTAACAACCTGCCAGCCCTAGAAACAACTCAACCGAAGATAGGGACCAGTGGCTGGAAGGTCGCACGTTTAGCGGTGTCTGGTGCGCCCTCGGAGGCCCTTCAAAATTCAGAGGATCGAGTCCCGTCCACGCTTGATCGTACTCATAACGGCATCAAGCCTCCAAGGTGAACAACATCTCGGCGATGTAACAATATAGACAAGAAAGCCGGTAAAATGGATCCGTGACTTTGAGAAAAGGATTGGATCCAAGAATTGGGCACATGGTCCCAATCCTGAAGCCATCGGTTGTCGGCAAACTGCATGAGTTGCATACATGGCGAGAATGGGTGGTCGTGTGCAGGCTGGTGGGTGGGTTAGGAATGGCCCTTTGGAGCCTTCCACTGGGGTCAAACATTCGACTCAGAACTGATATTAAAGGAGCAAAGATCTTGATTAACCGACGTATCACTACAAATTTGCATTTGCTATAATGACTATCTCGACGTCATGAAATGAACGCAACATATTTCACAAGTTGAGACGAGCGCCTCGGAGTTTGAAGAATACATGAGTGCGTTGAATATCACTAACAAAAAGTAGATTTCATTTGTAGACGCTTCAATTTGTAATATTTTAGATTTTATGGAATATTTTATAATTTGAAATATTTGAGACGAAGCGTAAATTTCAATATTTCATGTAATATTTTATAATTTCCAATATTTGAGAAAAGCATCTTGTAATTTTAATTTTATAATTTTATGTAATTAAATTGTGTAATTTCATTTTAAATTAATAAAGTCAAATTTTACTTTACATTTGTGTTCAATTTCAATTTTGTAATTTTATAAATTTGTTTTTTTTCATGTATAAATTTATATTTATAGTTTTATTATTTCAATTATCTCAACAGTAGCTTTATCGTATTTTATTTATTTATATTTATAGTTGCCTTTTTTTTCAAGAACAAAACTTCTATCTATAAGAAACCAATCGAGTTCTTAAAGTAAAGAGCCAAAAAGTATTTCAAAGTTTTTTGTTTACACCAAGTCCATTTCTCACCACAGGAAGTTGCAATTTAAAACATTAATTGCTCATTTAAAACATGGCGCCAAATTTTTTTCACATCGTGAAGTTTAAAAAGTATGCAAAGTAGAAAACATCGCTATGTTGTAAGCCAGATAAAATGCATTCATCAAAGTAAATCTTTAACGTACAAATGTGCAGATTAATGCTTGATTAAGGCTTAATTAACACATACTGAACGTCTAAGCCAACCCTTTATATTAATTAGCTTACTAAAACAAACCTAGGATATCCTTATGTTTCAATAATAATTTAAATTTTAGTTTGAGCGACTCCACTGAAGCCTGCTATGTGCAGGAAGCAGTGGGTTGCTGAAAGACAATTGTTGCCTTTGGTAAGTGCTTGGGAGGATATAAATTGAAAATAGGTTGGACATGGGAAGCATTACAAAGCAATAGAGATTATTACCAGCAAAACCCACAGGTGAGGGTACATGAGTAGGAATACCTTAGTTTTCTCTCTGAGATATTGCTGAAGAAGAAGATTGAACAATTGTGAGTTGAGAGGCTTTAAGGTCGGGCGAAGTTGCAGCTTTATGGCAATGACTTCTCCAGCGCGACCAGTTCTCCCCTTCATTAATCTCATCATTAAAACATGCCGACGTTCTCTTCCCAGGTCTCCCGCTCTGAGAAAACTGGCGACCAGTCGATAAGGAAAACTCAAAAGCATTTACTTTCTCGCTCAAATAACATAACATTAAAAAAACTTGTAATAAATAATAATAATGAAGAAAAACAGCCTAGTGACAAAATAAAACATTAACGAACTCCACATAAGATGGTTAAAACACTTGCAATTTCTTTGAATTTCAGAAAATATAAAAAACGATGTTATGATATTCTTCAGCACCAAACCAACTATTAAACTCACCGCAGGAACTTCCAACTCATAAGATGGAACTATGGATCCAAAGTATCAAGTAGCTCGAGATTCAGAAAGTTAAAATCTTACATAAAACCAACATTTTGAAAGCCGGACCGGTCATCAAATCGGTGTAACGAAAGGTTCAAGGTTCAACCCTAAACCGGTGTAACCGGGATCCAACCGTTATATATACATATATATACACACGATTTAATGTAAAAACGCGGAACCCGTTTTTAGCAAAAAACGGGTTACACGTGACTTTTGAAATAGTCCTACTTTCATGCATTTTTAGGAAAAGTGTTCGAGATTTATAACTTTCATGTTGAACACTTTTCTTAAAAATGCATGAAAGTCGGTCTATTTTTAAAAGGCGTGTGTTCCACATTTTTTGCTAAAAACGGGTTCCGCATTTTTCAAGCAACCATATATATATATATATATATATATATATATATATATATATATATATATATATATATATATATATATATATATATATATATACGCGTTAAGTGTATATTCCTTTATACGCGCCTTTTTGAAAAGTGTTCAACATGAAAGTTGTAGATCTCGACGATATCTACAACTTTCATGTTGAACACTTTTTGATTTGAAGCCGTTTAGGACACCGATTTGGCCCCCGAAAAAAATCACGCGGAACATTTGCCTAAACAGCTTCAAATCAAAAAGTGTTTAACATGAAAGTTGTAGATATCATCGAGATCTACAACTTTCATGTTGAACATTTTTCATAAAAATACAAGTATAAGACGCAGTTCAAAAAGGCGCGTATTTTGTTATATACGCGTTAAGTGTATGTACATTTATCGGATATATATATTACAAATATATCTTAAATTTATCATAAAATTAATTTTTAAAGGTAATTTAATATAATAATACTCAATAAAATTTAATTTTAAATAAGTATGTATATGCATATTATATATTTGAAGGATATGTATAAATTTATATGATATATTCATTATTGCATATATTTTGAAATATATTTGAAGGTAATATGTATTACATGTATATTTTAAATATATCATAAAATTATTTTTTTAATTTATCATAAAATTACAAATATATTTTAAATTTATCTTAAAATTAATTTCTAATGATAATTTAATATATTAATGTTTGATATATTTAAATTTTTATATTAGTATGTATATATAATATATTTCTTAAAAGTTCAACAAATACCAAATGGTCTAGTAGGCCTCCCCATGTTGGTGTTGGAGCTGATCCGGGTTCAAAACCCGGCAAATTCTTTTTTTCAGTATTTAAATAACTGGGTTTGTGGCCCGCGCGGTTCTGCAAACCCGTTCCCGGTTTCTGGTTTGGCGGTCCGCCCGCCCGGTTTACCAATTCACGGGCGGTCCGCCCGCCCGATTTACCGATTCTTGGGCGATCCACTGCCATAGCGGGTCTTGATCATTGACCGAACCGGCTGGGGGTCCGGTCGGAGGTCCGACCGGTTGAACCGACCGGGCCGGTCCGGGCTTTAAAAGCTTGCATAAAACTTTAAGTGAAACAACCATAGTTGTATTAAGACATCAAAGAAACCATGATATTGGCAAACATCTACGAAGCACGGATGCTTAAAAAGATGTGTGTATCGGCTCAAACACATCTTAGATATAGTAAACGCACGGAAACGAGTATCTGAAACGCACGGAAACGTAAAATTTAAATAAAAATGATATTAATTTCCCATGTGATTCCTGTGAAGACCCCTCCCATGGATTATTCATTTCAAGCGCCGTTTAGGTTTACAAAAGCAACTTTCGTGCATCCAAAAGGTCTCCCGCATCACGCTGGCGAATCCCTCTACGTCGAAATTCTCCGGCATCTCCGCGTCGAAGTTCTCTGGCATCTCTGCGTCAAAGCTCCCCAGCATCTCTGAGTCGAAAGCCTCTGACAGCTCCCGAATCACGCCCGTCGAAAGCATCTGTCTTGAAGTTCTCTCTCATTGTCAAAAGCCTCTTGTATCTTCCGCATCCTACTGCAACCCTCCTCTCTGGTGAGTTGACTGGCACTACAACAAATTGCACCTATAGCAAGGACTAAAATATAACTAAAACACAGTTTATTACTAATAGATATATTTAGTAACGATATTTTTTTGTCGTTATAAAAGAGTATTGTTTTGTAAGAAATATTTTATATTTTGTTACAATAACAAATAATTCGTTACTATAAATGCAAATATTTGTAACAAGACTAATGTTACGTTACAAATAGTAAAGTGTGCTCACAATAAGTAGTAATTGTAATCACACCATGAAAGTTTTTTGTGACAGATTTTCCTTATTATTAGTAATATTTTATTATTAAAGTTTTGTTACGATAAATATATCAAATGTAAAAGTGAATAAAAATATGACATTATGTTTTTTAAAAGAGAGTTACTTTTAAGTCCATCGAATTTAATTTTTTTTAAATAAACAAAATAAAAAAGGGTATCCATACAACAGTATCCCTGCCTTGACAGTGCTCCAACACGTCGTCGCTCCTACAGCTAGCAAACATCCGAGCGCAGCTGTCGCAGACATGTGATACTATTGTGACATGGGTACTTTTGCGCGTGAGGGTTTGTAAGCTGCAGGAGCGTCGTCGCGTTGGGACACTATCGAGGCGGGGGTAATGTCGTGTGGGGCACGGGTGCTTCCTATGCACTGTCACTTGAACAAGAATCCGAGAGCGGGAGAGTTTGGGCGGAGGTACCGTCGTTGTCAGGGTATTGCCGCAGCGGAGAGCATCGAGTACCGAGTTAATGACTTTTTTATCAATTTAGTTATAAAATATAATAGCAAAATCACTAATTATTCTCAAACCAAGCTGCATCTACTTAACTAGTAACAGTACTGGGTGGCCTTGTGCCCCGCCTGACAATACGGTAGTCGCGATCAGGCAGGTGGAGATCCCTGTGTACGTAACAAAAATATTAAATTAAAAAATATATAAACTTAAAGTATGAAAACACGTCATATCCATTGCTAGAAGACATGTGATTTAATGAAAATAGATATAAAGAAAGTCATAAATACATGTATATCGATTGATAAATAAAACATGTCGTTTAGTTAGAATTAGTTTTTAAATAAGATTTACTTTTAAGTTCATTTATTTTCAATTATTCTAAAATAAATAAATAAAAAATTCAGAAAACAAATTTGGGCAAATTGGGTATTATGTATGTTTCACCAAAGAGTACTTTTCTCTTTCAATTTAGGCCTTGTTTGGCGGAGCGGCAGCACAGCGGCATGCCGCTGATTTTGCTGCCGCTCCACCAAACAATTTGTTTGGCGTGGGCGGTGGCAAGAAGCCACCGCCCACAGCGGCAGCAGCAGCGCTGCAGCCCTGAAAAGGGCTGCAGCGCTGTTTTTTATAATGTATATATTATTATATATATTAATTTATATTAATTTATATTAAAATATTAATATATATTATATATTAATTTATAATATTATTTAATATATTAATTTAATATATAAATTTCCTATATTATTTATTAATATATAAATTTTATATTATATAAAATTTATATTAATATTTAATAACATAATTAATTATTATTTAATAAATTATATTAATATTTATTGTTTTTTGGTAATTAATTAAAACATTAATATAATAATTTTTAAATGTTTAATAATTAATTAATGTTTAATTGTTTAATACTTTTTTTTGCGGGGCACGCAAGAAGCTCGTGAATCGGTCAAAATTGAATCGTCCTAGCTCGTGAGTGAATCGAGTGCGCATACGTGCGTCCTAACGTCCGTTTGGAATACTGAACGTACTCGAAATTATGCGAGAATCGGGTGAAAACGAACCGTTCTAGTACTGCAAAATGTTTATTTATGTATTAATATTTTAATTAATATATATTAATATTTTTTTATTAATGTTGATGATCGTCCGACTTGAAAATTAGATCGCCGTAACCCCGAATCGGAGCATGTTTGGTTTGAAAATCTCTAGGGAGAGCCTCATTAATACATAAATAAAACTTATATTAATTTATAATTAAAACATTTCAACATTCTAATTATTTTGGGGATACGTGTGTTCTGACGTCCTAGCTCGTGAGCGAGTCGAGCGCGCATACGTGTGTTTCGACGTTCGTTTAAAAATTTTTGACTCGTCCGAACATATTTTGGGGAACCCCATCAATATTAATATATTTAATTTTATAATGAAATAAAATAAATGCCGAGCAATTATTTTTTATTTTTAGATTCCTTAAACTCTCTTGATTGTTTAATTATTACTATCACTGTTTAATTCTGCACCACTGTTTCACACAGCACTGCAAATACAGTTTTCCAAACAGTTTCATAAATTTTTCCACCACTGCAAAACTGTTTCCCACCACTGCTTCCTGCACCGCCACAGCTTTACCAAACAGACCCTTAGTGTGTGTATATATATACACACACATGAGTATCTTCGCACGGGCTACGCCTGTGCTCGATGCATGACTATTTTTTCACCGAGAAAAAAATGTGTTATTATCACACAAGCACACACATGCACAAACACGCACAGATACACACGCGCACACACACGCAATCACGCACACACACGCCTAATTACTCTCTCCGTCAAAGACTCTCCCGCACTCTTCTCAGCAAAGGATCTACCACAAATTCCTCTCTCGTAGTGAAGGATCCTCTCGAGCATATCCCCCACCACGAAGACATCTCTCCATTTCCTCTTTGTTCACTCCTCACCCTCCATTTTTTCTCACCTATGAAAGTCTGTTTTAGGGTTCTTTGATTACTTCTGATAGAACCCCTCTAAGCATCTCCCCTACTACGATGACATCTCTCAATCTCTTCTCTGCTCACTCCTTCACCCTTCATTTATTCTCACCTCTGAAAGTCTGTTTTAGGGTGTTTTGATTTCTTATGATAGAACTTTAGATGATTACTCACAAGTTGGCTCATGCCGGTGGATTCAATGTTGAAGAGAAACATTATCCAGTAGAAGACGGTATGAAAATATGCACGTTGGCATGTATAAATCATTCTAACATAAAGGAACCCTTTGAACTATAATCACCTATTACACTTATGATTTCCTTCAGTTGCTTAAATTTTTGTATTAGATATGATGTTACTTTTTTTCAATTGCTTCAATTTTTGACACAGGATTTCTTGGTGCTTGTAAAGTCCAAAGGATCGGTTCCCCAAAGCGGAAAAAATATCGAAATTATGGCTTCACATAATTTTTTTCAAAGAAATGGATTCAACTTTAAGTATCATATATATCTCTGATCTTCTTTCTTTTGCTTATAAGTAAAATAATTTTTTGCTGCAAGTTAAGTGTAACCATTTAAAATTTCTCATTATTTACAGCTCCATGTAGGTGTGTATTCGTATTAGCTTGCAAATTATGTTGTTTTGTCATGGTGTCATCGATTATTATTCGTATTAGCTTGTTACTTCAGATCTGAGTCCTCTGCACTTGCAAAGGGTTATTCTGAATAAAGCTTCAAGGTATTTCTGACTTTAATTTTAATTCCAATGGGTTTTACTTAACATCAATGCATAATTGTAACCATGTTTTCAAGTTAAATATGCCTTCAAAAATCTCAAGTAATGATCCACAACTCGGTGAATCATGTTGTTATATAGCTATTTTTTATAAATAATTCATTCATCTGAGATTGTTTTATACAGGTTACCTACCCAATGGATATATAGCTATTTCTTTAAGAAATGTTGTTACACTGACACTGGTTTAACTATGTCTATGAATCATCCAAGATTTAAATGAATTTTCAAATTTCTGTACTTTTTAGCCTTCTTGACAGATTAAGCACATGTTAATAATTACTTGATGGACAAAGGACTATAATATTAGCAGTGATTTCAAATCATTGGTATTAAACATGGGTGGCTATTAAACAAATGTGAATGTACTCACATCTCCTACTGATGGAAAAAATTTCCCTAGGCTAAATAAACAAATGTGAATGTAAACCCTATGCATTGTGCTCATTTTAACTTCATAGTAATATCTATAAGGATTTAATTTAAATCATAGAAAACTTCCGCATTCCACTCATTAATTCTACTTGACAAGCCAATATAAACCCTATGCATTATGCTCATTTTAACTTTATAACAACTATACTGTTTACATTTAAAGCATAGAAACCTTGCACGTTGATATCTAATTGATGCTTAACTGAATGTAAGAATTTCTCTGATTGCATTTTTAAACATGGATTGAGGGAGGATCTATAAGGTTCCTCTGGCATCCTAAACCAAATTTTGTTATGCTTTGTGTTTACAACATTTTTGGATTTATTACTTTTAGTTTTTCCCATGTTTGTATCTCATTGGATAACTCAAATATATGATTTGTACCAAATTAGCATCAAATGATTTAACATATATGGTTTTAAAGTTATATGTGAACTAAAGCAGCTGCAGTTCTATCTGAACTACAGCTGCTGCAATCAGTGGCGGAAGTAGGATTTGAAAACCGCACGGGCACAATATATTTTAACATATATTTTATTGAAAGTAGAAGAAGATAACAGAAAATTAAAAAACCATTCAGATCAACAAGCGACTTTACGTTGACACATGCTCTGAAAACGAAAAATAATTTCTTCAGTTGTAATTGTATCTGCAGCGTCTTTTCCAATGTAAGTCATCAAACAATTATTCATCCATTAATCTCTCATTCTGTTTCGCAGACAATTTTTTATTATTTTCATTGCAGAAAATGTTCTTTCAACATTAGCTGTTGCAACTGGTAAGAGGCAAGCCAGCTTTAACAATTTGAAAACTAGTTGGTAATGATCTTGTTTTTTTAATTCCACTATTTTTTGAAGCAGTTCACTGATTCCCTTAACTTCTGAAAATATATCCGGTGATGCAGATCGCATGTCACAAATGTATATGTCAAGTTGTCTTTCAAGTAACTGCAACTCTATCGGAGTAAAATCATATAAATATAATTTAGCAAGATGAATTAGTTTTTGTTTATCATAAGCAGCAAATTGATCATTTGGGTCAAGACAAGCGACACATAAGATCAATTCTGTGTTTACTTCATTAAAACGGTCATTTAGCTCATTTAACATCCAATCAAACACTGCATTATATATTTCAATCCTGAAATAATGTAAATTTGTAATTTCACGTGTGTTGCGTCTTGATCTACCTGGTTGAACGAACTTCTCATTCATAATTGGAGCTTCTATGTCATGTTTACAACAAAACGTAGAGACTTCAACAATAAAGAATTCTCACTTAACTTCATTATTTCTCATCTTTAATAGTAGCAATTTTGACAACTTTACAAAATACATTGCGTTGGTAATATCTTGATCCTTTTTTTGCAACGCTTGTAATAACTCGTTAGCTTTTGACAAAATATTTTTCATCAAATGAATCACAAATGCAAATTTAAATTTCAAGAAAACTTGTAACATTCCGTTTGTCATACCTCTTTGGTTTTCATCTGCCCCAACAATTACAACAATCTCCAGTACATCAACAATTGATGAGAACATACGAATAAAATTTAAAACTGTCAAATAATGTGAACCTCATCTCGTGTCTCCGTCACGTTTTAGATCTAAAGGTTGATTCAACCCTTGTCCATTTTCCAACTCCCCGCAACCAAGCTCTCTAGCAACCTGATCAACCTCCAATGCTCAAAGAGAATTACGCCGTTTACAAGAACCACCAACAACATTCAAAACAGTGCTAATAAGTGTGAAAAGCTCGGCAATATCTGAATTTCCTTCTGCAACCGCTACTAGCACCAATTGTAGTTGATGTGCAAAACAATGAACATAAAAAGCACAACTATTTTCACTCAAAATCAAAGCTTTTAACCCTCGGAACTCGTCTTTCATATTGCTAGCGCCATCATATCTTTGCCCACGCAATTTTGATATACTAAGTTCATATTGCATAAATAACGACTCAATGCTAGATTTTAAAGATAATGCAGTAGTGTCGGCTACATGAACAAAACCAAGAAGACGCTCCATAATCCTGCCACTGAATTTCACATAGCGTAACACAACAAACATCTGCTCTTTTGTAGAAACATCACGGGATTCATCCATTAAAACTGTAAAACAATTTTCTCCAATCTCACGAACGATATTTTTGTTGTCTCCGTTGCAATTGTTGAAACTATTTCTTTTTAAATCTTAGGCGATATAAGCTGGCAATTTCGAGAAGCATTTTGAAACGCAACTGTCTTAATGTCATCATTATGCGAAACAAGGAAATTCATAAGCTCCATAAAATTGCCTCGATTGATAGACTCTTTACTCCCATCGTGACCGCGAAAGGACAATCCTTGTCGTAAAAGAAATCTAACGCAATCAATCGAAGCACATAAACAAGCACGATAATCTATACTTTGTTGTTCATCTTTGTTCGCTCCTTGTCTTCGACTTTGACGACGACGGCGCGACGCTAGGGCTCCCTCTTCGACGTCTTTGTCTTCGACGACGCGACACACGACGACGCCGACGGGCGACGCCGACGAGCCCACGACGACAAGCTTTGTAAGTTGTAAGTTTGTATATCCCTCTTTTTTCCGCTCTTCAGCTCTTCGGCGACGAGCCCACCTGCCGACCGCTGAGTCTGCTATTTCTTATTTTCTTGCGGCATGCTCCAGGCTCCAGGCTCCAGCAGGCAGCAGTCTGGCCTCCAGTCGATTTTGACCTCCAGTCCATAAGAAAATGAATTTCCTCCGAGCTCCGGTTAGTCAGTGACTGCAAACCATTGTTAGTGAACCGACCATGGCAAGGACAGAGGTTCTCAATTTGGTTTATCGATTAGTTATATCATAAATACAAAACTTTTTTACAATTAATGCTTTGATTTTCTTGGACGATGTAATGTGTTCTTGTATACTGCCACATTTCCTCTCAGATTGGGAAGCAGTTGTGGGCTTACATTCATAAAAATAACCTTCAAGATCCCAGTTATAAGAGGAAGATAATATGCAATGAAGAGTTACGTCTGGTTTTTGGTGTAACCTATGTCACGCATCGTCGCACTGCCTTTATTTTTCTATTATTTTATGTATTTTCTTTTTGAAGCACATGTCCTCACGCCCGCATATTTTATTCATGTCTACTTTATTTTATGCACTTGTATGACTTATTGAGGTGATCGTCCAATATGTCTCTGAATAATAAGATCTGTCAAATTAGGTAATAGGGTAATTAAGGCAAGCGGTCAAAATGATTAACTAAAAAATAAGCATATATTATAAATTTTATTTTCAAAATTAGAATTAAGATAGAATAATCTCTTGGAAATACCCAACCAAATTGTTTAGGAAAAAAATAAATAAATTATTTCTTTCCTATCTGCTGACTGCTACCAAAAGCTGTCAACAAAAACCTTCTTACCAAAATAATAATGGAGCCTATTAAGACCTATCCCCTTCTCCCAAAAAAAGGCAGCTGGGCATAAACAACGGAACAGAGTTTCTCTGTTTTGTCGGGAGCCAGCCCGATCTTTCCCCTCTCACACTACCTGGCAAGGACAACGCCGTCTCGTCTTCCACAGCCGCCGCCCAGCCACTCGTGGGAGTCCACCCCAACCCCGGTCGTCGTCGACCCTCGCGTTCCACTCCGGCGACCAGATCTGCATTACTTCATCACGTCCAGTTCTCAGATAGGAACTCGTCGGGGAGTTCTACCGCTGAGCCGGTTCGTCTTCTCCGCCTCTACTCAAGGGTCGGTCGACCCCGACAAGCCTTTCCCGGCCCTCCTCCAATGACAACTCCAGTGGCTAAGCCCTCTCGGCTCAACCCTAGCGCGATCCCTCCCGGCTCAACCCTGGCGCGATCCCTCCCGGCTCAACCAAAAGCTCTGTCGCCTCGGGTATGCTTCCAAGACTTATCTCATTTGCTAGCTTCCTGTTAATCAAAATATATGTTTAATATTTTCTTGGTCTTAAACAGTCAGAGCTTGCCTGTCATTAATTATCTTATTCTTATTTGTCATTAACTTTCATTTTTGCATTTCTTAGTGGTGATATACTTGTGGAAGAGATAAGTCACGATGTTAATTATGTTTTAAAGGTTAGGCTCATATGCACGTTTTTCACATTGAGGTCGATTGTCGCTTACCGTTTGCTCGAGAACATCTCGCTTGCACTACAAGTTTTAAAGAAAAACTCAATTTTACTTATTTAAAATCGACTCGAGGAATCCAGTCTACATCATTTTGGTATCAGAGGGACTGTGATCCGCTGCTATCGCGAATCACGCGATCCGGCTTTTTTAAAAAAACAAGAATAAAAAATTTGTTTCCAACAATTTTTTAAAATAATAATAATAATATTTTTCATTTTAAAATTTATATAAGTTTTTCTTAAAAATATTTTAATGGAGAATTTTGAAGAGCGCATGAAAACTCTAATGAAAAAATTGAATCGTCACTGCAGAATTCAAGCAAAATCAGAATGGGTTGTGCACCGATGTGGACAACCTTGAAATGACAATGCGTAAGCAATACGTTTTCCCGGATTACAACCCAACTACGTATCAACTAGTGGAACTCGGACTTCGAATTGTTAATAGTCCTCTTTCCCATACGAGCACATTGGCCCTACTAGTCTCCACTATAGCACTCCCTTCAGTCGAGGAGTTTCTTCCCGAGCCCCGACTCCAAGAAGAGGAAGTTCATCCTCCTCATCCCACCATCCCGACTGAAGAGGTGTTTTTGCATGCTCACATTGACTCACAACCCTTAGCCATCAAGTTTATCCCTGGGCCTGAAAGCATGTTGTTTGATGAACACTTATCACGCTCATTAGAGTCACCGCCCAATATTGATTTTATATTGGGAAAACATCATTTTATATTTTACCATATCCCATAAATATAAATGTGTCCCAAAAAAACTATTATCAAGTTGTCGATGTATTTAAGAGAAATTATGTTTTAAGGATAATGAGGACTCCAAAAAATTTCACACCAAAAAAAGATACACAATTTAAAGGAATTCTCTGGAAAGTTTTAAATACTAATTTTGGGATTAATTTTAAATATTGTAAAGTTAGTCAGATTCGATCGGGTGAAATGTTTGTGATAGTTGATTTTGGTCTAGTAGATGCTCGTATGTGTCTGACAGGAGAGCATATGATGCGATGTGATTTAATAATCGCACAACTCGAGTCTACTTGCATCCCACCCTAGTTCTTTGATCCCCACTCTCCCATACTTTGTGATATCATTCCTTTTTATGCTCTGAGTTTTTCTGATCATTTAAATATCATGCATAAAATTTTGACTAACTTTTTCCGAGCATATTCGAAAATCTATAATTTCATGGTTGATTTTATCACCGGGAATTATATTTTTCCGAGTGAGATTGGTTTCCTGCTTTTTCAAGAAAAGGAGTTTGTCTACTAGTCCTGAGCTACAGCGGAGTACCTTTATTTTGCCCCATTATGCACCACCATCCAGAGGATAATAATAGCGAAGCTGTTTCAGATCGATGCTTGGATTTTCTTGTTGCAAACTACATTACACCCTCGACGGGGTCGAGGTCTTTCAACCCCGGGAGAATTGGTGCAACCTGTGTGACTGTGTCGCATCGTCACACTGCCTTTATTTTTCTATTATTTCATGTATTTTCTTTTTGTAGCGCATGTCCTCGCACCCACATATTTTATTCATCGTATACTTTATTTTATGCACTTGTATGGCTTATTGACGTGATCGTCCAATATGAACCTGAATAAAAAGATCGTCAAATTGGGTAATATGGTGATTAAGGCAAGCGGTCAAAATGATCAATTAAAAATTAAGCATATATTATAAATGTTATTTTCAAAATTAGAATTAAGATAGAATAATATTTTGGAAATACCCAACCAAATTGTTTAGGAAATAAATAAATAAATTATTTCTTTCCTATCTGCTGACTGCTACCAAAAGCTGCCAATAAAAACATTCTTACCAAAATAATAATGAAGCCTATTAAAACATATCCCTTTCTCGAAAAAAAGGCAGTTGGGCATAAACGACGAAACAGAGTTTCTTTGTTTTGTCAGGAGCCAGTCTGATCTTTCCCCTCTTACGCTACCTGGTAAGGACGACGCCATCCCGTCTTCCACGGCCGCCGTCCAGCCACTCGTGGGAGTCCACCCTAACCCTGGTCGCCGTCGACCCCCGCGTTCCACTCTGGCGACCAGATCTGCATTACTTCATCCCGTCCAGTTCTCAGATAGGAACTCGCCGGGGCATTCTACCGCTTAGCTGATTCGTCATCTCTGCCTCTACTCAAGGGCCGGTCGACCCCGACAAGCCTTTCCCGGTCGTCCTCCAGTGAAAACTCTGGTGGCTGAGCCCTTCCGGCTCAACCCGGGCGCGACCCCTCGTTCTTCCTAAGACCTGCAGCTACCCTTTTTCCCTCATGTCGTGAAGCCCCCTGTTCCTCAACCAAACGCTTCGTCGCCTGGGGTATGCCTCCAAGACTTATCTCCTTTGCTAGCTTCATATTAATCAAAATATATGCTTAATATTTTCTTGGTCTTAAACAGTCATAGCTTGCTTGTCATTAGTTATCTTATTCCTATTTGTCGTTAACTTTCATTTTCACATTTCTTAGTGATGATATACTTGTGGAAGAGAGAAATCACAGTGTTAATTATGTTTGAACGTTAGGCTCATATGCACGTTTATCACATTGAGGTCGATTGTCGCTTACCGTTTGCTCGAGAACATTTCGTTTGCACTACAAGTTTTAAAGAAAAACTCAATTTTACTTATTTAAAATCGACTCGAGGAAGCCAGTCTACATCAGTTTTTGAGGCAGATTCTACAGACATGTTAAAAATGAACAAATTGTTGTCTAAGCATATAGTATCATGTGAGCCTACAAGTTAGTAGTTCTTTGTTTTTTTTTGTTCGAACTAAGTTCTTATATCCATGATTAGATTTTGACGCACCGAGTTCTATGGAGGAACTAGGTTCTGACTCTAAAAGGTTAAAAAAGTGCGATAAGAAAGTGGGTGTTCCTCCAGAAACTCAAACTTGCCAATATCTCGTGGTTATATCTTATGTATGATTGGTTTTTTGTGATTTTGAGCAAATAGCATTTAAAGCAGTGCACACTAGATGTTATTTTGACAACTTGCCCCCCTAATTTTATTGCGCCTGTCACGACTTGCATGCTTGATATAATTATGCTTCATTTAGTGAATAATTTTCATTTTATATATATAGTTCTACCTCTGCCATTTTGCCAACTTTCAATTGCCTTTGAGGTTGGATTTCATTTCTATTTGTTGCAACTTGTTCAGGATCCTATAAACAACATGATATTGTGAGACACTAAACTCAAGACACTTTTTGGATGTGAAAGTCTATTAGCTTCAGGGGTGTCTGAGATGTTGGCGCAACACCTGTTCAAACAATCTTAACAATTAGGATATTAACGGGTTAGATTATATATTAATCTTTTGGTGTAGTTTTTCTTCAGTGTTTATCCTTTAGTATCGGAGAACTATCATTGCTTATTCGTTTTTGTACATTTATCATGTTTTATTTGTTATGGCTGTGTATATTTTAGCATTCTTATAATGTATACAGTTGCATATTACTACTGTAAACATGCAAGGGATCATCTGTAATCTTTTGTGCTCAGAAGAAGAAAAGAATAGTGACATATAAATGTTTTCAAAAGGTAATTATTAGGGCCTCTCCCTTCACTTCTAGAAATTTTTTGTTTTACTTTTGTTGGTCGACTTTTTGTTATCCTTTCAACAGTGCCTCTTGCATTCGATGCTCATCTCGCTACCTTTAGGGAGAGGTTCTATATGGATCTAGAGACATCTGATAGTGGCTCGATGTACAGTGTCGCAGCCGGATGAGGTGCAGGTGGAGCTCACAACATGCGCGTGCCCCGAGGCGGTGTTGTCAGGCCTCTCCCTACTCTGAAGGATATGTTAAGAGGGTGATGTTCTATCTGCGCTCCTATCTAGATGTTTTCTTTCAGGTTTTACCTGGAACTGTACTACTTTCTTGTGTTATTTGTGTTAGTAGTCTACCCAACTGAAACACTCTCTGGTCTTTTTCATTGCCTTTCTTTCAGTTTATTTCTAATTGTTCATGCTGGAGGTCACAATTCTGCTGGATGGTGTGTGCATGCGTTCTATGGTGTGTGTGTGTATGGATGTTTGTGTATAGATGGTGTGTGTGTGTGTTTTAATGTATGTTTGTTTCTATGGGGGTGTGTATAGATGTGTGTGTGTATGAATGTTTTTGATCTCATATTTTTAAAACATTAACAATTGCTCTATTTTATTTGTAGGATGCGAGAGCCTTGGTCGAAAAATGACGGAAGATTCATTAGTCGAAAAGTGACCGAAGATTCATTAGTCGAAAAGTGACCGAAGATTCATTAGTCAGAAAGTGATTTGGGAGATTCATTAATCAGAGGTGTCGAAGTTGATGTCATATTTAAAACATGTTGATCTTATTATTGTTATGTAATATTGTGTTATTTTAGATGAGATGAACCTATAGAGCTTTAATCTATGTAATACTTTTATTTGTAAATAAATACATGTTCAAATTAAATAATTATAATATGTGTTTTTAGAATTTTATCTTATCTTTAGCTAATGTTTTAAGAAATGTGATGTCATTATTAATTTTTATAATAAAAAAATAGGAATTAAAAAATTTATAAATAAATGATTTATTTTTCAGTGAGAAAAATAAAAAAACAATTCTAACAAATTATTCGTTACTATCTTACAATTTATTATAACAAAAGAATGTTTGTAACAATTTATTGTAACGAAATAATTTATTTTTTGTGAAGAAAAAATATCTGTAACGAAATAGTATTTATCGTAATTTGTTTTTTTGTGAGAAAAAAAATCATTTGTAACAAAATATTATTTATCGTAACTCATTTTTTGTGAGGAAGTAATGTTTGTTACAATTAATTTATTTGTAACGACACACATACATTCGTTACGAGAAATATTCGCGTCGGGCTTTAACGGACGACTGTAACTTAAAGTTTTTTCGTTGTCAAAGAGCTTTTGTAACGATTTTAGATAGTTGTTGTAACGATTTTAGTCCTTACTAAAATTGCAATTTTTTGTGGTGTGAGTTCTTCTCCGCATTTTATTTCTTCTTTTGATGCATAGTTGATGCAACCCGCGACGCAACTTTTTGGTTTTATTATTGTACCTGTATTTTTCTTTGTCGTGAATGTCTTCGCGCTTAGTTGGATGTTTATGTTTTGTATCGTGCATGTTGTTCGGGCAATTTTTGTTTGCCTCGTTGGTAATTTAGGAGATAGGTTAGTTTAGAGCAAGCTTAAAAAAATTAACTATTTTTAAATATATATTGTAAGCTCTGAAATTATTACTCCTCCTGAAAGCCCAAGGTAAGATGTCCTTTATTTTTACCCTCATTAAAAGCTCTCTTCCAAAGGCTCATTACTCCTAAAAGAATAAATTCCTATGTTATTAAAAAATGGCTGTCAATAGCCACTCTAACCCTAAGCCAGCCTATATAAACAAACCCGCCCCTTCCTGTTAGACCGGTTGGAAATGAGAAAGGAATAGAGTCGCTTGCGCGTGTCTCTGTGCCCTTTCGTCCAGCACCCGCCTCTGAAGCCAACCCCGCGCCTGAAGCCCCCCGACATCCCCACACCTCATGTTCGCTGGTAAGTCCAAAGCTACCGCCTCCTCCTCTGCCTGAAGCCCGCACTATCCAGCAATAATCTCTTCCTCGACGGCAACATCCTGCAGTCCCCGCACCGCCCAGTTCCCCTCTTCACCGACGTGAACCACCAGAGACATTTTGCCTGCCGTCGAAGTGGACGCCAGAGACACCTCCTGTCCACGACAACCCTTCCTCCGCCAGCAGTGTACATCCAGCTCTCGCCAACAACGACCTCCCTGGACATATCCTTGCTCGGCCATCCTTTAGAGGCTTCCTGAGGTTACTCCTCTCTCTAGCGAGTCTCCAGCCACCAGCCTACTTCGTTTGTGCAACCACCCCGCAAATTCTTCCAGAATTTTATGCAGCTTCCTGGGGTATACCTTGTGTCTCCTAGCTCAATTCTCCAGTTTTCATTTTATGCTTAAAGTATTTAAATAGTTAGTTAATTATTATGACCTTGCCCTAATTAATCTCATCTCCTAGTTATCGTGGATTTTCAAACACATGTGTGCCACCATCTGATTTCTCCACCTATGGAATTGTGATTTGTGATGTTATTACGTTTGTGGGGTAGCTTTGCATCCGCGAACAACGCCTAGGTTGTTTTATCTGTTTAAAATAGCCAGCAAATTCTCATCGTGCCAAAATTATTTAACTAGATCGCCAATATTTTGTTTAAGAACTGCAGCCTTTGGTTTTGGTTCAAATCAGTTTGGTGTGACTGTTGAGAAATCTCACTCCGATCGTGGGATAGCCAAGCGGCATTCGTTTCAAATTTCTAAGTTTAGGGTTTTACGTAAAAAATGGATAATTTAGATGAGCGTATTAAAACTTTCCTGAAAGATGTTCAGTGCGTCACTGCAAACTTCCGGCAGAATTTAAGTGGGTTGTGCACCACTGTTCACAACCATGAGGTGTCAATGCGCACACAGTATGCTGCTCCTGCTTACCTCCCCACTTAATATCACATAGTGGATCCCGAGGTTAGGCCTTTCGATACTCTTCTTCCACGCTTTGTCAGTTTCACGACGAGCACTTTGGTCCCACTCACCCCCACCGTGGAAGTCACTTCGGTCAAGGAGATTATTCCCGAGCCCCTGCTCAAGGAGGAAGAGCTTCCTATCACCCCGACTGAAGTCATGACTTCACCTGTCTCCGCGTTATAGCACCCCCTTCGATCGAGGAGTTTCTACCTGAGCCCTGCTCCAGGAAGAAGAGCTTCCTCCTATTTTTATCAACCCGACTAAAGTCGTGACTTCACCTGTCTCCGCTATAGCACCCCCTTCGATCGAGGAGTTTCTTCTGGAGCCCATGCTCCAGGAAGAAGAGCTTCCTCCCACTTTTATCATGCTAGCTTAAGTCGTGGATCCACTTGCCTCCAGGACCACCTATTGTAGTGGAGTATTTTCTTGAGATCCCACTGTCGGAAGAACTTATTAGTGACGTATCACTCACCTCGGATGACACATCGCCGCTCTCTCCTCCGCGAGAAGGAGTTGGCTAGTGATGAAGACTTCAACTTAGGAGACATAGATTCGTTCGCCATATGTCCTGATTTTCTTAGGCCACTGCCGCCACAAATTGTTGAGGACATAGACATTGTGCTTGGTGGTCACTCGCTAGTGCCATTAGAGTCACCACCTTATATGAAATTTATTTTTGGTGAGCACGTGTTTTGTTCACGGCACTTCTCTTTGCTTTTAGGCGAGCATGTTGAACCACCACATCACTATCATCTGAATTCTGAAACTTCAAGGTTTAGCGGTCTTGAAGGAGTTGAGACGATTCTTAGATTTTTTACTCCTCATAGGGAAACCCATTTCAAGGGCTTTTTATGGAAAATCTTACATGATAAAATTGGGATCTTTTAAAATTATGTGACACGAGCGAAATTTCATTGGGTAAAATCAAAGCGATAGTCGATCCTGGTCTAGCAGACGTTCATAGGTGTTTATCGGACAAGCGTATGTTGCATTATGAGTTACTGATTCCACAGGCCGACTCCACTTGTTTCCCATTATCCCTCCTGCCACATGTATAACCCAGACATCATCTCTGTTATTCTCTGCAAGCTCTAATAATTACTACTCATTTAAATATTTGGCATGAAATTTTGACTGATGGATTGCGAGCCTTTTTGGAACTTTATAATCCCATAGTTGGTTTCATTAACCGAGATTATAATTTTCCAAAGGAGGTTTGGTTTCCTGCCTCTTTTAGGGATGAGAGGTTACTTCCAGGTTTTGAGTTGCAGTGATGACATCCGGCAGAACATTTACACAGCATCTCTCTGATCGACATTTGGACTTTCTCCTTACAGGTTACATCGAGTCACGTCAAGGTCGATCTCTTTCAACCTGGGGAGAATTGATGCAACCCGCGGCGCATCTTTTTAGTTTTATTATTGTACTTGTATTTTCTTTTGCCACGCATGTCTTCGTGCTTAGTTGGATGATTATTTTTTGTATCGCGCATGTTGTTTGCGCAATTTTTGTTTGACTCGTTTATGTGACCGGCCAACGAAACCCTAAATGCATTGGTCCGGTAATTTAGGGGATAGGTTAGTTTAGGGTAAGCTTAAAATAATTAACTATTTTTAAATATATATTGTGAGCTCTGAAATTATTACTCCACTTGAAAGCCCAAGATAAGATGTCCTCTATTTCTTCCCTCATTAAAAGCCCTCTTCCAAAAGCCGATTACTCCTACAAGAATAAATTCTTATGTTATTAAGAAATGGCTCCCAATAGCAACTCTAACCTGAAGCCAACCTATATAAACAAAACATCCCCTTCCTGTTATATTGGCTGGAAATGAGAAAGGAATAAAGCCTCTTGTGCGTGCCTCTGTTCCCTTTCATTTGGCGCCCGCCTCTGAAGTCAGCCCCGTGCCTAAAGCCCCCCGACATCCTCGCACCTCCTGCTTGTCGGTAAGTCCAAAGCCAACGCCTCCTCCAACCGAGCACTTCCTCCTCTGCCTGAAGCCCACACTGTCCAACGATCATCTCTTCCCAGACGGAAACTTCCTGCAGTCCCCGCACCGCCCAGTTCCCCTCTTCACCGACGTGAACCACCAGAGACGTTTTGCATGCCTTCGCCGTGGACGCCAGAGCCACCTTCTGTCCACGGCAACCCTTCCTCCGCCAGCAGTGTGCATCCAGCTCGTCGGCATCGACCTCGCTGGACATATCCTTGCTCGGCCAATCCTTTAGAGGCTTCCTGGGATTACTCCTCTCTCCAGCGAGTCTCCCGCCAGCAACCCCCTGACGGTGTCGAGCCTCCTTTCGTGCATCCATCCTGCAAGTTCTTCCAATATTTCCTGCAGCTTCCTGGGGTATACCTTGCCTCTCCGAGCACAATCCTCCAGTTTTCATTTTATGCTTAAAATATTTAAATAATTAGTTAATTATTATGAGCTTGCCTTAATTAATCTCATCTCCTAGTTATCATGGATTTTCAAACACGTGTGCCACCATCTGATTTCTCCACCTGTGGACTTGTGATTCATGACGTTATTACGTTTGTGCGGTAGCCTTGCATTCGCGAGCAACGCCTAGGTCATTTTATCCGTTTAAAATAGCCCGCAAATTCTTTTCGCGCCAAAAGTTTTAAAAGATTGCATGTTATTATCATTAAAATCTACATCTCCCGCCTCAGTTCACATCAATACTATATACTGTTGGTTGAGTGATCCTGCCATATTTGTTACTATTTTCTTGTTACTGCTTGGGATGTTTTCCATGTTACTGATTGGGTTTAATATCAATCGATATACTGATGATTACAACCTTATATACTGTTGCTTTTTTATTACTGTTTGGGTTATATTGATGCTGACTTGATGGTTTTTGCTTGAGAAGTACTTATGTTTTCCTTGGATGTTCCATTCATGGTTTCTTGGTTTGAATATTTGTGAGAATTAACCCCAAGTAATTTTTTCTCTACTTAAATCTATGCATGAATTAAGATTATTTTGAGTCTGAGGTTTTTTAAATATGGATTTATTCCTTTGGACTCGTATTTATTTACGTCCCTAAATAGTTTATTAATTGTCTTATTTTTATATTGATTAATACTTATATTAAAATAATTAAAAAATAAAAATGTTTCCCGTATCCTTATTTTTTTAAATCATATTTTTCATATCTGTTTTGTATCGTATCCCGTTTTCGTCCCCATGCTACATAGGTAAACAGACAGTAGGAAATTTGAAGTGATAGGGAAAGCTCTAACAAAAATACTTGGGGATTGAATTGAAGATAAATGAGAATGAGGGGATGTGTAGATGAAAGTAAAATGAAAGGCAAACCTCACCCTCTAGTTGTTCCTCTGGCAAAAAAGAGAGCATTTGATGCTTTGAAACTAAATGAGCCTATGAGTTGGCAATAGCGGAAAAATTGAAACATTAGAAATATCCTTGGGCGATGTGAGGGCGTGAACGGCGAAGAAAGAAATCACAACGTTCTTGCAGGCACCGAAGAATGAAGTAAACATGGGGTCGCGCGGGGCAGTGGGGGCCCGGTGCATCATCACTTGTACTAGCATAAGAAGAATGTTAGTTATGAAGTTAATGTAGCCTAATTAAGATAGTAACCATTAGGGTGTAAATAGTGTAAATTCATATTCTCGACGAAATCACAAAAAGTTACACAAACTATCTACTCAAAAATCATTATTTTATGCCCAGTTTTATTTTCCCTTAAAATAGTTCACAAATGGGACATAATTAAACATAAGCTTCATATAACTAATACAAATTATATTAAAAAAAACCCAAAGCTTCTCTGTTCTCGCTCTCTCAAGCTTCATCTCCCCCGTTGTGAGATTCAAAGGCTGGAATTGAGGGATTAAGTTTCTAGGAGTGCATTGACATTGTTTCTTCTGTAAAGTAAAGGAACTTTGGGGGAGAATCAATGGATGAGAGCCGTTGAAATACTAAGGTCAATGAACAAGAAAAAGGAAAGTGGGAAAAAAAACATGAACATCAACACCGTCATTAGCCAGCTACCAAGATAAAGAAGAAGGCTTGAGCTACAAATTTGTTAATTTATTGCACATGTTTAGCATACAGTTAAGGTCATTATGTATGCTCAAAATGGAGCATTTTCATGTGTCATTTAAAAGAGAAACTTAAAAGTTACATCAACAAATAAGATCCCGGTTTTGTAATAAAAATGAGACAGAGAAATGTTTGAAGGCAAAAAATTACGGTTCATGGAAGAATCAAAGATAAGCGGCTATCACTTTCCACAGTCATAACCCTACAACAGACTAGAACCCAAGGGGGTTGGGTCCGATCGATGAACAGTAGAGGAAGCACGATAATGAACAAAATCAGTAGAGCCTTGAACGGAATAGGCTACGAAGAGAATGTTTTATGAAGGCGTCGAATAGGCTCGCCGGAATCTGTGCCTGACATCATGAGAAGCAGCGTAGACGAGAACTTTGGGGGAATGGAGGAGGAACTGGAGAAAGAAATACCTTTCGGTGCCGCGATGGCGCCCTGCTGCTGCGGGAAAGGGCTTCGACGACAGTCAAGAAACGCAGCAATGGCGCGATGCCTCAGCTTCGCGTCACCAATCTCGAATCTCCCTAGCAAATCCTGACGTTTGATTCGGTAGACGGTCCGCCGGGTACGGCGGGAATGGCGATGCTGGATCGAGAAGGAGAAACTGAAATCGAAATGGAAGCTGGGCGAACGAACATATGCCCTAGATGACGGCCTGTGGGAGGAACCGAGAAATAAGTAGTGCGCGTGCATGTGGAAGGTGGTCCATCCAATTTTAATCGAGCGGCTTGCAAAAAACCGGGTTTTTAAAAAATGTAAAAAAAGTTCCTGCATAGTGCGTCTGCCGATGGGCACCACTTCAAGTCTTGCATTATGATTTTTTCCCCTCTATTCGCACTGGTTGCTTATACCCACTGGTTGCTTATACCCACTGGTTGCTTATATGTCAGGGACGGGCGGATTCATATAAGGCCCAGTGTGAGCGGCCGCCCACAATGACTTTTAAAAATATTAGTTATCAATAGTAGAATGCGCAATTTATTTATTTGGCATATATAAAATATATATATATATATCATCAATAAATTTAAGTAAGCATCTTAGCCAAGTTGGTAGATCTATGATTTCTAATTATAAGGTCATGGGTTCTCAAGTCCTATGCATCTCATATTTTTTATTACCTACATATTTATTTATTTTTTTGTTTTCTAACATATTTATTTTTCATTATATTTGCTACACATTTTTTATCATTTACTTTATTTGTATGTCACATTTATTTACCATTTTTAGATATAATTCAAATTAGTAATTTTTATTTTTTAATACATTTCATACACCGCTCACACAGAGAAAAATCTCTGCGCCCACTACTGTTAAACGCACTGCTCTCTCCATTCCTCTCATCTGGTTTGTGTGATGGCATCGTCCACCTGATGAAGCTCGTGAGGCTCTCTGATGCCCCAAGGCTTTTCCGGCAGTGCCTTGGTGTGGTGGTCAAGGACTTCACCAACCTGCAGCGGTCCGAGGGGTGGCAGTTCGTGTTAGATATTTTTTTCATTTGGTGGATTCAATTCATTGAGACGTTTCAATAAAGTCGTACGCAAAAAATTAGTCTATTCAGACTTCTACGAACGTGTGTTAATTCAGTCGCGCAAACAATCGAAGCCTGTAATATGTGGGTCAGATCGTCTTGTAACTTCAGTCGTGAATCCGGTCTCACCCTTGCATATGAATGAACATGTTTATTACATCTCAATTAATTGAGAAAATCTAATTTAATTGATCTTAAATCAGAGAGTTATGGGATTTATTTACCCAAATTTTGTAACTCCCTCCATGCCTTCCTAGTTCCTATTAAGCATAAAAGGCCAAATATTCTAACATGCCTTTTATGGATGAATAAGGACTGAGGCGGTTCTCTCTCTCTCCATTCTATTGAGAATCTATCGATCTTCATTTCCTTTGGTACAGATCTTGGATCTCCATCGCCATCCAGGCTTCATCGTCCCCTCTTGGATTGTCGGTGATAGCTTCGTCGCAACACCATCACTCGGCTCTAGGAACAAATATGTCGATCTTGGCAGATCAGCGTCAACCTTGCCGATCGCTCGGCCCAATCGGCAAAACATCAAGATCGAGCATTTCTCTATTTTGGTTCGTGCTCAGCCCTAGGAGGAGAACAACTCAATTTGGCAGCCACCTTACAGAGCAGATATGCAAGAAGAAAGACCGTGCTCTTGAGTAGTTTCTTCCCTGTGATTCTCAGATTCAGAAAAGATCTTTTTACTGTAGCGGTTTTGACCGAGAGTCTCCACGAGAGCCCTTCATTCTTGCATTCTTGGATCACTCCTCCATAGTTTGACCGGAAGTCAAGAAGGAGAGACTCGATCTTCAACCGTGAGTCTCAAAGTTCAAGTCTCAGGTTTTGTTTTTCTTACCAAACCTGCTGATATTAATTTGCTAAGGGATCATACATTGGATGTTTTCATCTGCAAAATAATAAGGTAGATTTAATTTTCTCCCATCTGTGATTAATCAACACAATCACAGGTTTTGCTTAACTGTAGATTATCATGTTAAAATCATAATATTTGAGGTTTTGCTAAAGATCTAAATCTGCCAAAGTAAACATCATTAGTTATGTATCAATGTAAGCAAATGTGACAACTCTTCAGCCTCCACTCGTCGCTCTGTGACCGCGCAGGCTACAAGCTACAACTCTTTGCATTTTTTTTTTGAATTTTATCAATCACTTCATTAAAGCAGGTCTAAAATTCTTCTTTAATGTTTCAGGGAATTCAAGATTAGGATGTCGGAGGAAGGGAAGATGAAGGGAGACGAAGCAATTGTTGATTTGCTGGCAGTTGTCAAGTGAAAGTGCGGTGCAAATAACATTTTGCTTGCATATAGTCATTGTTTCAGCACAATGTGTGCGAATAGCGGTTAGTGTGAATAGTCAAAAATACGGTGCGGATATCAGTACTCAAAACATTTCCCACATGGGCATGTGACATGTAGGGCTAAAGTATTCACTATATTAAATGGAACAGAGATTGTCAAGATCAGTCAAAATATGTTAGACATATCCTACGCACAACACGTAAACACAAAATGAATGTATACCCTAACAAGAGAAGGTGAGAAACGAGACGTCTACTTTAAGATTCCACTTCATGGTCGCAACTTAAGGAAACAGGGAGAGGTTTCCAAATACCAAGGAAATTTTGTCCAATTAAACTAGTCGTGTACAAAAAGCCCGATCGGGCCGGACCGGACCGGGCCCGATCGGGCCCTGGCTTATGTGAAACCGGGCTCGGCCCGGGCTCAATTTGAGCCGGGCCGAGCCGGGCTCGAGCTTCCTCCAAAAAGGGAGGCCCGTTTAGGCCCTTCAGGTCAGGCCGGGCCGGCCCAGGCCCGGGCCGGACTGAATTCAAAAAGGCGGGATAAAATCCCGCCTAAATTGGCGGGATATTATCCCGCCGCCCGCCTGATCAGGCTGGATTTAAGCCCTCCTGATCAGATCATGCGGGATTAATCCCTCCTGATCAGGCGGGATTTAATCGCTCCTGATCTGATCAGGCGGGATTGGGATTAATCCCGCCTGGCGCCTGGCGGGATTAAAATCCCTCCAGGCTTTCGCTTAGCCCGGTGTCGGGCTCAGGCTAGCTTGGCGCCCGGGCTTTGCCCCGCCCTGCCCGGGCCGGGCACCGGGCCAGGCAATCGGCCAAAATGAGGGCCCGGGAAGGGTGCCAAGCGCGGCCCTGGCCCGGTTCGGGCTTTTGCCGGGCCGGGCCCGGGCGGGCTTTCCGGGCCCGAACTTTTTGCCCACGACTAGTTTAAACTACTTATTTGAATTGCCCGATTTTCAAAATCAATTATGTCAGATACTTTCTCTAATTTCAAGCATTTTTCTGACCAATCAATCTTTAATACAAGTAATCATAATCAGATATAATATATATGATTTGTTGTCACAATTGGACAAATTATACAATAACCACACATGTTTACCCAGAACAATTGTAGATTTGTTCTAGTCATAAGCCGCATAAGTTAATTATGACTAAGAGCATCTGACGATTAACCAATTGGGTGTCTCACAGTATATATGTGTAATCGTTGATCAAAGAGGAGATCGAAGAACCTTGAGAGCAGACAGAGTTTCTTGTAACTGAATCCTTTCCATCTCTAGTAAGAGCTAGCTTCGAGACTAGTGAATATCTTGTCTTTCCTATTGTTGGAATTTGTGATCTAGAAGTGACCAATGAATTTGTCTTAATATTAACATAATATGAACATATAAATTTGCATGTTAAGAACATACAAAAAATGTATAAATGATCGTGTTGATTTTATTTATATCATTGTAATATTAAAATGAAAAAATATCCTTTGGTGAAACATTCAAATTTGTCAAATATAATCTTATTGTTTTCATCTCATGACTTAACATATATTATAATCTATTTAAAATAAATAAAACACAAATGCTAATTTAACTAATTACAACTCCCCAAATTTAATGTTACGATGAAAATCTATAAAATCGAAGAAAAAAATTTAGTAGAGCTCTCATGTCTACTATGGTAGGTTGTTATTAGGAATGTCAACTTTATTAATGTTGATTTAGAAAAGTAATGATGGAAATTTATCAATTTGATTTGAAAAATAATGATGAAAAAGTAAAGATACATGAATCATGATTAAAATATTTTAAACAAAAATAAAAAAAATTATGTATAACTATTTTTTTGTATTAATTAATAACGCGTTTTTTAAATTGCATTAATTAATTGATAGGGGCGGAGCCCCGTGCCTGTCGTGGTCAGGGTACTGTCATGATCGAGGTACTGCCAAGGTTGGCTCTAGGGGCAGAGCCCCATACTTGTCGTGGTCAGGGCTCTGTCATGATCGAGGTACTGACGCAGTTGGTTGCATGGGCGAAACCTCGCGTCTGCCGCTCATTATATATATAAATGAAAAACCAAATATAAATATGTATTTATTTCATCTAATTGATTTAAAATGAATTAAATATATATTTGAGCATGTTGCTTGTCGAATTCGATTCAAAATGATTAATTAGTCTATACTCGACGTATGCCATGTTGAGAAATAGTTGCACCTCGATTTGGTTTGCAGTTAGGTATTAAAGATCAAAATGTCGTGTTGAATTTGACAAATCAAATTCGAAAGGCGACGTACATCGATTTGATTTGCACTTTGAAACTAGAACGAAATACCAACTTGAATTCAACGCACGTCGATTTGGGAAATCGATGTATGCCAATTTTGTTGGAACTCGATTTGAATTTGACACAGTTCGATTTGCGAAATCAACTGGCATCGAATTGAGCTAAATTCATAGTTTGACGAATTAAAGTCTCATTTGTTAATTTTGAACTGAAAATGTTTTTACATGTACTAGAACTTCCATATCTCTGAGATTTTCAAAATCCCTCACTCTCTGAAATATAATAAGGGCAGTTTGAGAAGCTACCATAATAATATGAAAATTTGTATCTTCTTTTTCTTATTCTGCCAACGAGATTCAGAATGTCAAGGGAGAGAAGGTCTTTATAGGAAACAAAACTAGTTTTTTCAATGCAAAATTGACGAACAATCATATTTCCACTCTCGAGACCGTAGGACGGACTTCATGGAGTTTTCGTTTTTCATGTGAATATCAATAGAGACGTTGATTTTGTTCTGCATTTTGCTTCCCAAAACATCTGACTCTTCACAAAATTTGATTTTGTCACTGGTATAATTCTACATTCATGATTTGTAACATTTGCATAGTTCTATGACATGAGTTTTCATATTCTATTATGCCTGAGTTTTGTAACCTGACACACATCATATTCTCAAATTCACTATGATCACAACATTTATATTTAATAAGATAGTTGAAAAATATGTATTTGATGAGGTGGGCCCAAGTGTAAACATAGCCCCAGAGCCTCAAAAGATAGATTGCAAACCCATAAACATTCATCCCCAGAGATGACTATAGATCATCTAGAGCTCACCAATTTCACTGATCAGCTCATCCGTGAGCTCATAGGGGTTGAAGCTTAGCTTGCCAAGCTGAAGCTCAGCTCGCCTCTTAGCTCGGCCACTTACAGAATGTACTAGCGAGACCCTTTCGGGCTTGCCGCCAAGCTTGCCACATAGAAGTTCATCTTGCTAGTGAGCTTGAAGATAAGGACCTGGCATAGGCGACCTTGCCTAGGGTGATCCCGATCAGCTTGCCTCTTCTATAGGCCCTCAGAGAATTGGTCGCTCAAGTGTTTGGTACCCGGTATCTAAAGAAGGCGTAGCGGCTATTCACAGACCATATACCCTTGGATTTACTATAAAGAGAACCCCAAGGCACAATTTGAAGGCACATTGACTCCCCCCCACCCCTAAGGTTACCTTCAAAAAAAATCTATGACTTCCTAATATTGAGCTCAACCTTGATTTAGGAGGTAAAGTTCATATAAACTTTTGGGTGCATGACAGGACCTCCTTGCTGTAGCACTCTGGTCTGGTTCATGGATAGTCCAAGATCAACTCTAACTCTACATCTTCCTATAGATAAATTTTCATGGTCGCAACTTAAGGCTATAGGGAGAGGTTTCCAAATACCAAGGAAATTTTGTCCATATAAATTGCTTATTTGAATTGCTCTATTTTCGAAATCAATTCTGTCGAATACATCCTCTAATTCCAAGCATTATTCTGACCAATCAATCTTTAATACAAGCAATCATAATTAGATATAATATACATAATTTGTTGTCACAATTGGACAAATTAAACAATAACCTCACATGTTTACCCAGAACAATTGCAAATTTGTTCTGGCCATAAGCTGCATAAGTTAATTGCAACTAAGGGCAAGTGACAAATAACTAATTTGGTCTCTCATAGTATATTTTTGTGATCGTTGATCAAAGAGGAGGAGATCAGAACCTTGAGGGCAGACGTAGAGTTTCTTATAATTGAGGGGGTTTATTGTGCATTTCGAATCCTTTTCATTTCTAGTAAGATCTAGCTTCGAGACCCGTGAATATTTTCTCCTTCGTGTTGTTGGAATTTGTGACCTAGAAGTGATTAGTGGATTGGTCTTACTACTAGCATAATATGAACATAAAAATTTGCACGCTAAAAACATACGAAAAATATATAAATGATTGTATTGATTTTATTTATATCATTGCAATATTAAAATGGAAAAGTATCCTTTGGTGAAACATTCAAAATTGCAAAAAAAAATAGTCTTACTATTTTCATCTCATGACTTAACATATATTAAAATGTATTTTTTAAAAAATACAAATGCTCATTTAAGTAATTACAACTTCTCCTTAAATTAAAAGTGATGATGAAAATCTATAAAATTGAAAAATAATTAGTAGAGCTCTCATATCCACTATGATAGGTTGTTATTAGGCATATCAACTTTATTAATATTGATTTAGAAAAGTAACGATAAAAATTCATCAATTTGATTTGAAAAGTAATGATGAAGAGGTAAATATATATGAATGATGATTAAAATATTTTTAACAAAAAAAATATATATGTATAATTATTTTTTGTGTTAATTATTAATTAATACAATGTTTATTAAATTGCATTAATTAATTGATAAGCGATAAATACCAAAACGTCCTGTTGAATTTGACACACATCGAATTCGAAAGATCACGTACATCAATTTGATTTTCACTTTGAAACTGGAACAAAATGCTAACTTGAATTCAACGCACGTCGATTTGGGGAATCAGCGTATGCCAATTTTGTCGGAACTCAATTTGAATTTGACACACTTCAATTTGAGAAATCAACGTACATTGAATTGGGCTGAATTCATAGTTCGATGGATTAGTGTTTCTCATTTGTCAATTTTGAACTGGACATGTTTTTACATTACCAGAACTTCCACTTCTTTGAGAATTTCAAAATCTCCCTCACTCTCAAAAATATAAAAAGGGTAGTTTGAGAAACTACCATAATAATATGAAAATTTGTATCTTCTTTTTCTTGTTCTGGTAGCGAGATTCAGAGTGTAAGAGGGCGAGAAGGTCTTTATAGGAAATGAAACTAGTCTTTCAATGCAAAATTGACAGACAATCATCATTCCACTCTCGGGACTATAGGACGGACTTCATGGAGTTTTTGGTTTTTCTGTGGATATTAATAGAGATGTTGATTTTGTTCTGCATTTTGCTTCCCAAAACATCTGACTCTTCACAAAATTTGATTTTATCACTGGTATAATTCTATTTTCATGATTTGTAACTTTTGCATGGTTCTATAACATGATTTTTCATATTTTGCTAGTGGGATTTTGTAACCCGACATATATTATATTCTCAAACTCACCATCATGATCACTACATTTATATTTAATAAGATAGTTGTATGACCTGTATTTGATGAGGTGGGCCCAAGTGTAAACATAACCCTAGAGCCACAAAAGGTGGATTGCAGACCCAGAAACATTCTTCCCCAGAGACAACAATAGATGATCTATAGCTCACCCATTTCGCTGATCAGCTCATCTACGAGCTCATAGGGGTTGAAGCTTAGCTTGCCTGTTAGCTCGACCACTTATAGAATCTACTGGTGAGACCCTTTCAGGCTTGCTGCCAACCTTGCCACATAGAATCTCATTTCGCTAGTGAGCTTGCAGATAAGGACCCGACATAGGCAACCTCGCCTAAGGTGGCCTCGATCAGCTTGCATCTTCCAGAGGCCCTCAGAGAATTGGTCGCCCAAGTTTCAGGTGCCCAATATCTCAAGAAGGCATAACAGCTATTCACAGACCATATACCCCTGAGTTGACTATAAATATAACCTCATGGTACAAATTGAAGGCACGTTGACTCCCCCCCCCCTCTACCTCTAAGGTTTCCATCAGACAGTCTATATCTTCCTTGTGTCGAGCTCAGCCATGGTTTAGGAGGGAAAGTTCCTATAAACTTCCGAGTGCGTGGCAGTACCTTCTTGCTGTAGCACTCCGATATTGTTTATAGATTGTCCAAGATCAGCTCTAACTTTCCATTTTCTTCTAATTATAATTTTCTTTGGTTGATTGCTAGACAAGTAACATTTGGTCACCTATTTGATTCAAAAATTTATGAACCACTTTTTTTTGGTTTCAATAATAGCATTTTCATTGTGAATCGTGATATAATTTTTTAAATATAGTTGTAAATGTATTTATTTTTTTTAATAATGAAAGCCTAAAAAAGGAAATAATCATCACTAATAACAAATGTATAGTAGTCTTATTTGTCCATTAGAGGTTATCATGTCGCGAATCATACTTGTGTAGTAGTCGTTATCCGCCGACCATAGATTGTTTTTATGGAAAAACCCAAACCTTCACTCATTTCAAAGTGGAGTCGACTTAGACCTCCTACGCCAGGAAGCGCATACAAAGCATATGTCCTCTCGTATGGATTAAGTGTGTAGTATGATATTGTTTTTAGTGCATGCAAAACCTATGTTCTTTCATGTGGATTAGGTGTGTGATATAATATTTTTGTATTGCATACAAAGCCTATGTCCTCTTGTGTAGATTAGATGTGTAGTATGATGACATGTATACCATTGCTAGTGTACGCTAAACGCATACAAGCTGAGGTAAAGCTGCATATGCATCGTGTAGTCAATCACGATGACTTTAGCAATGGGCATAAGTTGAACCGAATCTGCACCATGCATTTTGACACGAGATTATCCCCCATGAATGTTGATGGATCATGGGATAGGTTGAGTCAAGCATAAACAATCAACAGAACAAATGCATGTTGACTCCCCCCCCCCCCTCCACCCCAAAGGTTTCCTTCAGGCACTCTATGTCTTCCTTGTGTTGAGCTTAGCCTTTGTTTAGGAGGGAAAGTTCCTATAAACTTCCGAATGCGTGGCGGAACCTCCTTGCTGTAGCACTCTGATATGGTTTATAGATAGTCCAAGATCAGCTCTAACTTTCCATCTTCTTATTGTTATAATTTTCTTCAATTGATTTCTAGACAAGTAACATTTGGTCACCTATTTGTTTCAAAAATTTATGAACCAATTTTTTTGGTTTCAATAATAGCATTTTCATTGTGAACCATGATATAATTTTTTAAATATAGTTGTAAATGTATTTGTTTTTTTAATAAAGAAAGTATAACAAAAGGAAATAACCATCACTAATAACAAATGTATCGTAGTCTTATTTGGCCATTAAAGGTTATGATGTCACGAAACTTACTTGTGTAGTAGTTGATATCCGTCGACCATAAAAATGAGATTGTTTTTATGGTAAAACCCAAACCTTCTCCCCATTTCATAGTGGAGTTGACTTAGGCCTCCTACGCCAGGAAGCACATACAAAGCATATGTCCTCTAATATAGATTAAGTGTGTAGCATGATATTTTTTAGTACATGCAAAGCTTCTGTTCTTTCATGTGGATTAGGTGTGTGATATGATATTTTTGTAGTTCATATGAAGCCTATGTCCTCTTGTGTACATTGGATGTGTAGTATGATGACATGTATATCATTGCTAGTGTACGCTAAACACATTCAAACCTAGGAAAAGCTGTATATGCATCGTATAGTCAATCACGATGACTTTAGTAATGGGCATAAGTTGAATCGAATCTGCACCATGCATTTTGACATGTGATTAACCCCCATAAATGCTAATGGATCATGGGATAGGTTGAGTCAAGCGTAAATGCTCAGAACAACAAATACTCAAACATAATATTGGGACTTTAGGTCCTAGATTAGTCGATATGCATATGTTGGAGTTGATCTTGTCATCCTAACTGTACAACCCCATATTCATTGGTTGGGACCAAGACCCCCTAAGGACCCGGATTGAGCTAGCATTGGGCATAAAATTAGGTCTGATAAGAAATTGGGCGGGAAGACTCTCGTCGTAAGAGGGCGGGAAGGGTCTCGCCCAGGGGTCGAGTAACGCCATTCGTTGTACACCAGTTCGTCGAGTTCGAATTGTCGAGATGAAAACGTTATTCGTCGAACGCAAATTCATCGAGCTGAGCCTTCGATTTAAGAGTATTTTCGTCGAGCAGATTTTAGGTTTAGGCCATGGTAGAACCAGGGTGGGCGGGAAGGCTCCCGCCCTGGGCAGTAGCAGGGGCTCGCACCTCAGGATGGCGGAAGCCCATCAGCCCTCAACGTTGAGTGATGCCTCTCCATTCAACGCCCCTTCAGTCTTTTGGTACCCGCCCGAGGTAGACGGGAAGGCTCACACTCATAGCGAGCAGGGCACCTGCAGAGCTCAGTAGGTAGAGCTTCCACCAGATGATACCCAAACCTGAAATTACCTAAATACCCCTGGTCTGCATTTAGCTCCTCAGAACAGCGGAGTTTGGCTATGGGCAGACCAACCAAGGGGCATTTTAGTAATTTTAGGGTAGCAAAAGTACGTTTTTTGCAGACCTGATATTGAATATTTATAAATAGACCCTCATGATACCTTAGAAGGTAGATTTTCTCATACTCTCATTTTGCCTTCTAGAGCTTTCTGAGGTACTCCTAGCCAAGCAATTGGCTTTGGAGGGGAAACGCTCAGAGAACTTCCGGGTTAGTGGAGGGACCAACTAGCTGAGGCTTAAGGTCAGTTTCTAGTTCTTTGTTGCTAGTCTTGGGTTGAGGTTTGAGAGAAATAGGTGTCAACTACATCCCAAAGTCCGAACTCTCGTTGAGACCGGTTTTTGGTTTCAATATTTTTGGTGCGGTGAGCGTAGACCATAGCTGATACAAAAAAATCTTAAGCCAAGTCTCATGGCTGGAGGTGAAGGAGAAGGAGCTGGCTCGGGAGGTTCTCCCTCTCGAGGAAGTGGGGTGACATTGGGGATGTTAGAGGATTTCAGGCAAGAAGTCTTACAGACCATCCACCTGGCCTTCTCGGCAAGGGGCGAGTGGGAGACTCCTCAGGTCCCGATGGCGGCTGCTCCATCGCTGAGCGAGAACGCTCCCGGGCAACGCCCAGGAAAGGAGGTTCCGGCAGTGGCTGTGGAAAGGGACGTACCCAGGCGAGAGCTATTCCCGAGACAGACCAGTGCGGATAGGGCAAGCGAGCCGAGGTCGCGCGATGAACCCTCTCGGCAGGCAGGGGCGGGAGCGTCTTCAGTGAGCTCATCATCTCAGCTCCTATTCCGGAGGGGTTCTGGGAGCAAGACATGACCTACTATACGGGGAGGGATGACCCCACGCAGCATGTGCAGTGGTTTGATGACGCCATTTTCATGAGGAAAATGTCGGATGCCTTCAAGTGTAGGTTCTTTGCCATCACTCTATAGGAGAAGGCCTGGGACTGGTTCCACCAGTTGCCTATGAGTTCGATCTACTACTTCGAGGATCTGCAACTCGGGTTCTTGCTAAGGTTCTCAAAGTCCAGGAAGAGGAAAAAGGGAGCAGAGTGCTTGTTTGCCATCAAGCGGAGGCCGGAGGAGACGCTAGGACGCTATGTTGATAGGTTCCAGGAGGAGATTCTGCAGGTTCAGGAGATGTCGGTGTACACTGTGATGCTTGCCTTCACCCTGGGGTTGATGCCCAGCTTCTTTAGTATGAAGCTGAAGAGAGTTACCCCCTCTTCTTCGAGGAGCTGATGGAGAGGGTGACGAAGGAAATCGAGATTGAGGCGGCCAATCCGGCGTTTGCCAAGAGGTTGTCCAGGTTGGCGGAGGATGATGAGAAGGAATCGAGAGTAGGGAGGCAAAGAGAGCAGAGAGAGGAGAGAACGAGAGAGGAACCCCGAGGGCAGGGGCAACAGCAAGGTTGGGGGCCACGAGAGCCAAACAACAGGTTGGGCTGGAGGCCCCAGGAAGGTCACCCTCAGGGACAGGGTGGTGATTTCCAAGGTAGGGACAACCACCGCGAGCAAAGGAGGTTCAACCAGCCAGCATGGAGGCAGGGACAGAGGGTCCCTCTCCCGCCGTAGCAAGAAGCTATGAAGATAGTGAGGAGAAGAGGAGGAAGGAGAGGAGCTCGGCGAGGAGCTCGGAGGGAGAAGGCAGGGTGGCATTTCCCTTCTGTGACTTTCACCAGGAGGTGGGTCATGCAACGGCCACCTACCCGGAGTTTCTGTAGATGAGAGAGGCCAGGGGCAGGCCTAGCAATAGCCTCCCATGAGGACTGTGGAAGTTCTGCAAGGAGGAGGAGAAGATAGATGTGATGACCGGGTGGACGTGAGAGACCGAGGAGGGATCAGGGTGATCCATGGGGGAGTGGGGATCGAAGCCACCCGTAAGGGGAGCTTCCAAACCATGTGTCGAAGGATCGTCGCCTCAACCCCCCAGACCCCCTCCCCCCATAGGAGGAAAAAATCACTTTCTCGGTGAAAGTCATGTCTGATTACGAAAACCCATTCTATGACGCCTTGGTGATCCAGATGGTGATAGAGAATTTCATGGTCTCCAGGATTCTGGTGGACAACGAGAGCTTCGTGAATGTAATCTTCAAGAAAGCCTTTGACGAGATGAAGGTGGAAGCTCGGAGGGTTCTAGCCTCGGATGGACCATTGTTTGGGTTCTCGGGGGAACAAAAGGAATTTGAAGGAGGGGTAGGGCGGCATGTGACATTGGGGGGGGGGGGGAGTATCGAGAAACTATCGGTTCGTCATCGTTGACGCTCCAAGCAGTTATAACGCAATATTTGGGCGGCCTCTCATCAGCTCCTTTCGTTGTGTCCCATCCTCATTCAATCAGTGCCTAAAATTCAGCAGTAGGGGAGTGCAGGTCAGGAACAGGGGGATCCGAAGGTGGCGAGGCAGTGTTTCGTGACTGCCTTCAATACCATATCTTGGATGACGGAGACGAAGGAGCTGGAGAGGGAGATGACGAGGGAAGAGGAAGCTGCGAGGGAAGGAGAGATGAGCCTAGGTGAGGCCAGAGAGAAGACTAAAGAAGAAGCTGCGAGGGAAGGATAGATGGGCATAGGTGAGGCCGGAGAGAAGACTGAAGAGGAGGCTACTGGGGAAGGAGAGATGAGCCTAGGTGAGGCTAGAGAGAAGACTGCAATGGAGTAAGGGATAGGGGGAGAAGCAGAGGGAGAGAGCCGGAGGGGTGAAGAAGTGGAGTTATCTGGGGAAGTCCTGTTGGAGGCGATGGAGGTTGAGAGGGTAGAAGGTGTGGAGGAGTTGGGAGAAGAGGAGGAAAGGGCCTGAAGGGAGCAGTCTCGGCTAGAGCCGGCGGAAGAAGTCGTGGAGTTAGAGGTCATCAGTAGGGCAAAGAAGGTAGAGAATGTGAGTGTCAGCGGGGGCTTGTGCCCAGAAGACAAGGCAAGGATGCGAGAGTGCATCCAAAAGAATGTTGATATCTTTGCCTAGAGTGCGACAGACATGTCGGGCATTGATGCTGATGTGGCTTGCCATTGCCTGAACATGGATCCCAAGACGCATCCCATTCGCTAGAAGATGAGGACCATCGCCACCAAGCTGGAGGATCCCATCTGTGAGGAGGTTAAGAAGCTTCTCGATGCAGGTTTCATCTCGGAGATCCAGTACCCAGTCTGGGTACTCAATGTGGTAATGGTAAAGAAGGGTGATGGGAAGTGGTGCATGTGTGTAGATTTCTCTTTATTGAATAAATCATGCCCTAAGGATTGCTACCCCCTGGCTCAGATCGATACGCTGGTGGATTCATCAGTCAGTTTTTCAATTATAAGTTTTTTGGATACTTTTTCAGGTTATCACCAGATCCGCATGCATCCCCCCTGACGTCAAAGATGTCTCTTTCATCACAAGAGAGGGATGCTTCAGCTATAAAATGATGCCCTTCGAGCTAAAGAACGCTGAGGCTACGTACCAACAAATGATGGATCGGGTGTTTAAAAATCAGAGGGGTAAGAACCCGGAGGTCTATGTAGATGACCTAATAATAAAGAGCAGGGATATGGGTTCACACCTGCTTGACTTGGAGGAGATGTTCGCGACCCTACGAAAGTTCAAGATGAGGCTAAACCCCCAGAAGTGTGTCTTTGGGGCAAGTCGAGTCAAGTTCCTCGGACACCTTCTAATCCCGACGGGGGTTGAGCCTAACCAGGATAAGGTGAAGGCCATCGTGGAATTGGAATCGCCTTACAACACCAAGGAGGTTCAGTGCTTGACGGGTAAGCTGGCCGGGCTGAGTCGGTTTCTCTCTCGTGCCAGGGAGAAATGCTCACCATTCTTCAAAACTCTTCAGGAGAATAAAAAGTTCGAGTGGACAGAGGAATGTGAGGAGGCTTTCCGGACATTGAAGGCTCAACTATCCCAAGCGCCGCTCCTACAGAGCCCAAAGGAGGGGGAGGACTTGGCCTTGTACCTTTGGGTAGGGGCTGAGGCTATAAGTTCTGTGTTGGTAAGAGAAAAAGTGGAGAGATAGTTACACATCTACTATGTTAGTAGGATCTTAAATAAGGCTGAGCTACGCTACCCCATCTTAGAGAAGTTGGCTTTCTCTCTTATCGTTTCAGCCAGGAAGCTCAGGCCATACTTTCAAGCCCACTCAATAAAGGTGGTGACCGACCACCCACTGCGTAAGATCTTTGAAGGGGTAGAACACTTTGGGCGGTTGGCCAAGTGATCCATTGAGCTCAGTGAGTTCGACGTCTCTATTGTACCAAGGCTCTCCATCAAGGTGCAGGCGGTGGCTAACTTCTTGGCTGACTAAGTCATAAAGCTGGAGGGGGAGGAAGCACTGCCAAGGGAGGCATGGAAGATGTATGTTGACGGAGCCTCGAGGAAGCACTCCCTATGGGGAGGGGTAGTGTTGGTGAGTACCCAAGGGGTCACAATAGAGCAAGCAGTGGCTCTGCACTTCTCGGTCACCAAAAATCAGGTGGAGTATAAGGATGTCATAGCCGGGTTGTGGTTGGATAAGGAACTCGGGGTTCACGACGTGCAAGTTCTCACAGATTCGCTAGTGGTGGCGTCACAGATCAGAGGAGAATATGAAGCCCGGGAGCTCACCCTCCAGAAGTACTTGTCCAAGGCAATGATGATCATCGGTGGATTACGAGCATTCTCAATTCAGCATGTCCCTAGGGAAGCGAATGAAGCAGCGGACCGATTGGCCATCTTTGGACCCCGAGGGGGGACCTTGACCGAGTTATTTGATCCAACGATCGAGGAGGGGGAGTTTATGGAAGTGTATCAATGACCCTTGTGGGTGGATCCCTCTGTGACCTTCTTCACTACAGGCAGCCTCCCCGAAGGGGTCAAGGAAGCAAAGGGCTTTCGGCAGAAAGCGGCTCATTATCTCATGCATGAAGGGGGATTACATCAGAAGATGCTATCGGGCCTTTTGGCGCGATGTGTTGCGGAGGAAGAGATCCCAAGAATTTTGGAAGAAGCGCACTCCAAAGAATGTGGTAGCCATTCGGGGGGGGGGGGGAGAATGTTGGAAGCAAGGGTGGTCAGGCAGGGATACTTTTGGCCCACCTTGAGGAAGGATGCGACAGAGTTTGTAAGGAGATGACAAAAGTGTCAACTCGACGCACCCCTACAACTCCTGCCCACTCAACCGCTTAAAAGCATCACGACGCCATGGCCTTTCGCCATTTGGGGAATGGACCTAGTCAGACTGTTTCCTCCGGCGAGCGGGCAGAGAAGTTTCCTCTTGGTTATGATCGACTACTTCTCAAAGTGGCTGGAGGTCAAGACATTGGCCAATGTAACCTCCCAGGTCATCCGGAACTTTGTTTAGGGAGAGATCATCTGTAGGCACGGGTTGCCTCAGGCCATTATCACGGACAATGGACCACAGTTTGCAAGCGAGGAGTTTATTAGCTTCTGCACTCAGCTGGGTATCGACCTCAAGTTTGCCTCCGTCCACCACCACAGGAGCAACGACTAGGTGGAGGAGGCAAACAAAATCATAGTGAACCTACTCAAGAAGAAGGTGGGGAACTTGAGGGAGAGTTGGGTGGAGAAGCTCCCCTCAGTGTTGTGGGCTCTGCGAACAACCCCAAACACGGCCATTGGCAAAACCCCCTTCAAACTCTCGCATGGGTGTGAGGCGGTCCTACCCGTGGATTTCAAGGTCCAATCCCCACGGGTTGCGGCCGCAGCCAAAGGAGGCGTGGCATGGAGGGAAGGAAATGAAGAGGAGCTAAGGATCTCATTGGACATGGTCGAGGAGCTCCACGACGTGGCCACCGTCAGGCAGGAGGAGATCAAACTAAGGATGACCAGGTACTTCGACAAGCATGTCAGGATAAAGCAGTTCAAGGAAGGGGATCTGGTCTTGAAGAAGGTCGACGTCGTCGGAAGGTCGGCGGCCGTTGGTAAGCTCCACCCCAAATGGGAAGGGACTTACATTGTTGAAAAAGTCATGGGGTTGGGGGATACCACATCCAGAATGTGGAAGGGGTATCCATGAGTCACACATGGAGTGGAGACGACTTGAAATATTTTTATCCTTAACATGTGTAAGATTGTATGTTTTATTGCGATAGTTATTCTAAAGATTGTTTCTTCATAGGTTCTGAAGTGTTTGTAATTTTGGGTGGCACCGAGCAGACCTGCTGCCCAGGATCCCATCAAACTGGCAGGTCTATAGGCTCGCCCTGGGGGGGGGGGGGGTAAGGGAAGACCCCGAGAGGATCCTGCTGCTCAGGCCCTCATTAGCTGGCAGGGCTGGAAGGCGCACTCGGCCGCGGGTAGACCCATTGTCTAGGCTCTCACTAGCTGGCAGGTCTGTTGGCTCGCTTGGGGGGTAAGGGAATACCTCGAGATGATCCCGCTGCTCAGGATCTCATTAGCTAGCAGGGTTGGAAGGCGCACTCGGCCTCGGGTAGACCCGCTATCCAGGCTCTCACTAGCTGGCAGGTCCGTAGGCTCACCTGGGGGGTAAGGGAATACCTCGAGAGGATTCTGCTACTCAGGCTCTCATTAGCTGTCAGGACTGGAAGGTGTACTCGGCCTCGGGTGGACCCGCTGTCTAAGCTCTCACTAGCTGGCAGGTCCGTAGGATCGCCTGGGGGAAAGGAAACGAAGATGCAAAGTTGCAAGACCCCGAGAGGATCCCGCTGCTCAGGTTATCATTAGCTGGCAGGGCTGGAAGGGGCACTCGGCCCTGGGTAGACCCGCTGTACATGCTCTTACTAGCAGGCAGGTCCGTAGGCTCGCCTGGGGGGGGGGGGGGGGTAAGGGAATACCCCGAGAGGGTCCCGCTGCTCAGGCTCTCATTAGCTGGCAGGGCTGGAAGGTGCGCTCGACCCCGGGTAGACCCGCTGTCCAGGCTCTCACTAGCTGGCATGTCCGTAGGCTCGCCTAGGGGGAAAGGAGGAATTGTGATAATATCTTTTAAGGCCCCAAGTAGACCCGCTGTCAGGCACTCACTAGCTAATAGGGCCGTGTGATCTCTTGAGGGGGAAAGAAGGAAAAAGGGGATATTTTGTTTAAGTGGTCCCAGGTGGACCTGATGACCAGGCTCACACCAAGTAGACAGGGCATTTGAAATCATCACGGAGTCAGGAAGCTCTTGATAACAAGTTTACAAACGGCTAACACTAGTCCAAAGTAAGGATGTGATGACTCAGACCCCACTCGGCGGGGGTCTCAGCATAACCCTCCCGGCAGGGCTCACAGCCAGACTCTCGACAGGGCTCTCAACATAACCCTCTTGGGAGGGCACTTGCCATAGCCATCTCGCCGGGAATCTTGGCAAGCACCTCTTGGCAGGGTTCTTGGCACGACCCTTTTGGCAAAGCTCTCGGCAGGCCCCTTCCGGCAGGTTCTATTTGGCCAACTATTCCAACGAGTGGTGGTCATCACCTAAGACCCTAGGGTTTGCGCAAAAGTAATGAACATTCCAGCAAAAAGACAGATCTTTCAATACAATATAAAAGGGGGAAGCATCAACGAGGGAATCTTGCCCCTTACAAAAGTTACAAAGGATAAGTTTACAAAAATGAATGTACAAAAATAAAGGTAAGGTTACAATAAACAATGCAAGACGTGGAGGCTATTGGGCAGGCCCGCTGGAGGTCTCGCTGGAGGTCCTGCTGGAGGTTCTACTGGAGGTTCCGCTGGGGGTGTAGCCGGAGGACACGATGGGTGAGCTGCCTCCAGACTCCTTGTTCCGAACAAGCTCTGCCACATCATTGGTCGGAGATTCGTCCTCTTCTGCAGGTTTGGGGGTGTGCTCGAACAACCAGGGCAAGATCCCTCACGTTGTGAGGGTCTCTCCTCCTTCGTTCAAAAGTGTCGACTCCCGCAGCACCTCGATGACCATCTTGGCGATGTCTTGTGCGTTTTCTTGAACAATCACGTCGATCTCATATGCGGAATATTGACGACGCTTGACTCTCTCCTTAAGCGATGGCCGGGCCAATGCTAGGGCCAGGGCCTCCTCCAAGCGCTTCACCTCAGCCTGCAGCAGCTGGTTCTCGCACTCGATGACGACCACCCTCGCGCGAGACAGCTCGGCTTCCGCGGTATCCTGCAAGACAATCCGGTTAAGCGAAAAACATACATATACATTAAGAGGATGAGAAATATTGAAGGGTCCCGCTTACCTCGGCGACCAAGCGAGAGGAGAGAAGTTGTTGGGAAGCCGCCAAGTCGGCCTTCAGGGTGGCCGCTTCAGCCGCAGCAACGTCCCTAGACTTGAGCATGTCGACAAGGTTGCGCTCGATGTTGAGGGTTCGATGCCCAGACATGTGCGAGAGCTGGACTGCGCGAAACTGGGCTTGTGTGGTGTCATAGAAGAGGGCCCAAGTAGTCATTCAGTCGAACGTGTCGGCGTCCTCCCGACCGTAGAGCCCATAGCCCAGTGCGAAGTCATCACTGGTGCTTGGGTCTCGCTCCCTCTAGGAGGGGAGAAGTGTGGAAACCGCGATGCGGTTGGTTGTATTGCCCCACTAGACCAAGGGCTGGCCCTCCGTATCCTTATACTTCTCGCCGAAGCCGAAATTACGATGCCCTTTCGACACCAGCTTGAGAGAGGACTCGACAGTGGTCTCTGCGATAGGCTGGGAGGCACCCGTCTTGCCTGCAACTAAAGTGGTCTCAGCTGGGGCCTCTGTGGCAGGCCGAGCGGCACCCGTCTCTCCTGCAACTAAGGGGGTCTCGACGGGGATCTCAGCGGAAGCCGGTACAATGGATTTACCCTTGTCCACTGCAGACATCTTTGATTTTTTGAGAGGAGGGGCAGAGTGGGAGCTCTATTTCCGCTTCTGGACACTTGGTGCGGAAGAGGATCTCGGCTCCTCCCGGCAAGGGGCGACGGCAGACTTGGCTAGAGCCAAGGGGTCGGCGAGTGCCCTGGTCTCATCAAAAGGTTGATGAAGGGGAATGTCTCGCTCACCCGCGAGTCCCATAGTTAATTATCCCTGTCTCTCGAAATGAAAGTTTGCAAGTCTAGTCTAAAATATTACCTTCAATGGGGGGTACCGGTTGGAGGGAATCCAGGTCTCGTCGGAGGAAGGAGACGTCGAAATCCTTCGATCCAAAGAACTCTATAATGACGACCTCTCGCTTCGCGAGAGCGGGAGGCTTATAGATCGTGTCGTCATATTAAATGGGCATGATGGGGATGTTACCGAAGTGTCCTGAGACGAAGACGAATCTCTCCGCAAAATGATGATGTTTGTTGGCGAGACCCGCAGTCTTCACCGACTGTCCGAAAAGAAAGGCAGACCATCCCTTGGCCCGCAAGTTGAACAGCTTTCGGAAATTGGGTAGACTGAACTCGATCATTTCAACCCACATATATGAAAAAGTTTAAGCTATCAACCTAAATCACCTAGAGGGGGTGAATAGGTGAGTTGCGCGTTCTTTTGCGGAATAAAAATTTAGCGAGCGATGCACTAAAAAAATAACCAAGCATTCACATACGACACTAAGAGTTATAGTGGTTCCCCAACCTTGGGTGCATCCACTTTCTACCTCACCGATCTAGCAACACACTAACTCGATTACTCCACTAATCTCGGATTGAAAACAATCCTACCACTCAGAACAAAGTTACTACAACTCGATCCTAAAAACAGGATCTACACTCGGAAGAGAAATCTTCCTACAAATAACTCGGAGAACAAAGCTCCTACACTTGGAGAAGAATCTCCTACAATAATAAAATGAATGTAAAGAAATACAAACAGTAATTTCTCAGATCTGAAAACTTCAGCCTTTCTTCTACCTTGAACTTTGAGGCTCTGTCAGAATTATTTTGAAGAAGATTTGGCTAGATCTCTGGATCTGAAGATTCTGGACTCAGCAAGATCAAGGAGAGAATCTGTAGATTGTAGAATAACTTGATCTCTGAATCTCTTGCTCTGAATCTCTGAATCAAAGGCGTTTCAACAAAAATGACGATGAACAGCAGCAGTAGCAGCTCTAGATTTAGAAAGTGAATTTCCGATTCAGAATCTTAGAATTTCTTCTTAGGCTTCTTCTAGGGTCGGTCGATTATGATAAGACCTTTTATAGGAATCGCCTAACGGTCATAATCATAATAAATGATAGCCACGTGAACCAATCACGTGCTAATTACATTTGAAAATCCGTCTGAGTGGACTTAAGAAAATTTTCAGAAACAGTACAGCAGTTCTCGAGAAGAAGTATTGTACTCGAGAAAAAATAAATTCTGTTCTCGAGAACAATAATGAAGGTCTCGAGAAAAATAACTTTTGTTCTCAAGAACAATAATGAAGATCTCGAGAAAAATAACTTTTGTTCTCGAGAACAATAATGAAGATCTCGAGAAAAAGACTTAGAAAAAATGTGGAGGTGGAAGTCAGCAATCTCGAAAAATAAAAGTACTCGAGAAAAAAGAATTTTAGTTCTCGAGAAGGATCAGTCTGACACTCGATAACAAATAAGTGTTCTCAAGAATAGATGTCTGGCTCTCAAGAAAAATAGTCAAGTTCTCGAGAAAAATCTTCTGCATCTCGAGAATTAAGTAAAGTCTTTTCGAGAATAAACTTAGTCTTCTCGAGAAAAAGACTTGGGAAAAAAATTCTGTCAGGAAAAGATGTAACTCAAGAAGAAGTGTCATGAAGTACTCTAATACAGAAGGCAATCTCGAGAACAGCATAAAGCTTTCTCGAGAACTGCTTCTGCAACTCGAAAACAAGACAAGTCTTACTTGAGAACAATCTTTAGTCCTTCTCGAGTACAAAACATAGTACTCGAGAAAAACACTTAGAGAATTTCTGAAGATCTGAAAACATGATTTCTTCTTTATAATCAACATCCAACTTTTCTCTCATGCCCTTAGTGCTTGAAAATGGAAGTGTGTCCCAATAGAGATGCTACACATGAGTCAACACCATAGATCACACAATGAGGCATTACATTGTATGGTCCTGTGTTTGGTGACTCATTATAGACTGACATTGGTCTACACTTGGAAATTATATCCTCCAAACACTCAACTAAAAAGAGCATCAAATACAAACTTAATTCATCTTAGTTCAAGGGTGACTTCATACAAATCTGAGTTATTGTGGATGCAATACCCAACAATCTTCCCCTATTTGTAGAAGTCAGAACCCTCTACACTAAGGTGAATTACATCAAGATAAAACAAGTAAAGCAACTAATAGCCATAATAAATGGAATAAGAGCTATAAAGGAGAAAAATCAGATCAACAAAACTAAAGGTTCATATTAATAGAAATGTGTCCTAGAAAAGGTTCAATTCCACAATTTCAAAAATGAGAAATATCAGAACATCTTCAATTTCTATTAGTCCTATTGTTGTTGCTGTCTTTCTAGTTTTTCCTGTTGTCTCTTCTAGTAGCTGTATGGTTTGGGAAAATACTTTGGATGTCTGGGAGGAGCTTTAGGATTGTTCCTCCCATATTCTCTATCATATATCCTCCTTTTGGTAAGAGACTTTTCATATAATTCCCATTCCTGAGAGCTATAAAGTAAGTTCCTGTCTTCATTGAAATCAACTACCAGCTTGAGAGTTTCAAGAATAAGAGATTTCGAGGTAGGACTTGTAACACCCCAGATTTTTGCAAGAGGTTCAGTCTGCAGTTCTGGAAATTTTTTGGGTTTCTGGCAGGAGGCACACGGCCTGCGACACGGGCGTGTCGCAGGGCGTGTCGAGGCCGTGTCGACACTCGGCCCAAGTGTCGACACTTTCGCTCGACAAAGTGTCGAGAGTGAGGTACACGGCCTGCGACACGGGCGTGTCGCAGGGCGTGTCGAGGCCGTGTCGACACTCGGCCCAAGTGTCGACACTTTGTGCTCGACAGAGTGTCGAGAGTGGGGCACACGGCCTGCGACACGGGCGTGTCGCGGGGCGTGTCGAGGCCGTGTCGACACTCGACCCAAGTGTCGACACTTTTGCTCGACAGTGTGTCGAGACTGGGGCACACGGCCTGTGACACGGGCATGTCACAGGGCGTGTCCCGCTTGGTCGACGATCTTCGCTCGACGTTTTTCCGCGGTGTCGACACAAAGCCTGTCAACGGGTGTCGAGACTTGGCACACGGCTTGGGACACGGGCGTGTCCCAGGCCGTGTCACCTCTCGGGTTGGTGTTGGGGCCGTGTCGTTGGAGATACACGGCAGGCCACACGGCCGTGTCACTGGGGACACGAGCGTGTCGGATTGAACACGGGCGTGTGGAATGCCCGTGTCTGATTCCAGGCGCGTCGATTTAAGACGGCGAATGAGGCACACGGCCCTGGACACGGGCGTGTGCCAGGCCATGTTCGGCCCAGGTCTTTTATTTTCCAGGCGAATCGCGGCCAGTCTTTTTCTGGTTTTGGGATCTAACGGTTCAGGCCACCTCCTGGGCAGTTAAGTCCGATTTTAGGGTTACAGATCCTCATTCTTTTTCAAGTTCTCTCTTTCTTAGTTCTTGAGAGAAACTAGAGCAAGGAGGAAGAAGAAGAACTCTTGGGCTGTAGGAAGGGTTTCGGTGCTCCAAATCGCGAGCCGAGTCCGGATCCGTGAAGCTTAGACCGCTGCGAAGATTTCCATCCGGCTATTTTGCCATGGCAAGAAAGAGGAGTCGGAAGGTAACGACATCTCTCCTCTCGGTCTTTAGGATGCACGTTTTAGCATCATCTAGTTTTCTTTTCTCTAATTTTTTTGGGCACCAAACTCTCAAATGAGAGGGGTTTTGGCTTGCCAAGTTTCAAGAGGAACTTCCGGGTCGATTGAGTCCATCCCCGGCATATCTTTGCATTAGAGATCCGCTTCGCTAGTGGATTAGGCATGGTGGGTGAAGCCGTAGTCGCGACCGTTAGTCCGACTCGGTGATGTTGCATACGAACTTAGGGATTCGTAGAGATTTCCGTTGCGGCAAGATGCCGTTTGTGTTGTGGTGGTGATTGTCCCGTTTGCTTGAAAAGAGTACATGTAGTCGAACCCGGACAAGGTTAGCTACTCGTGGTGGTAGATGGTTTCCTTGACAAGGTTAGCTTCGTATGAGAATGGAGATGGTTTCCTTGGTGGACAAGGTTAGCTCCGCACGAGTTGGAGATGTTTTCCTTGGTGCGCGGGAACGCTGCGGTACAAAGAGGGATTGCGATGTGTTTAGTCTTGGTTGTGTTGTGCCAAGGCGTGGCTATGTCTCTGTGGTCGGCTGGCTATCCCGTGACATGTGCGTCATGTGTGGAGAGTGTCCCGGCGAGACTAGTCCCCTTCTGTGAGACTGACGAGAATGCCAAGCTTGGGGCAAGCCCGGACAAAGAGGCCATGAGCGGGTGGGGTCCAGCAAGGCTTCTTAGAATCGGTCAGCCTGTGGTTGTTGGAATCCTGACATGAGACGTCAGAGCTTGCAGGCAAGCCCGAGGCTAAGCCCACGAGTGGGTGGGGCCTTGGCAAGAATTCCATGTGGCGGCCTGTGCGCCGTGTGAGGGAGTTGTGTCTCCCTCAATGTTTGCGGCTTTATGCCGATTGGGGAAATGTGAGTACCCAACTGATGTGATGTTGTGCTAGATGCATACGTTGTAGGGTACCTTGGGTGAAGCCCGGGTGTTGCATTCATGTTGCATAGTAGGCCCTTTCTTTATAAGCTCAACCAGTAGAGAACATGTTTGATGATTGAGACATCCAAGCCTGTTTTAATGCTTTTCTATTTATAGAAATTTATATTGCATATGAAGTGCTGACTTGCAGGTTGGAGGGTTCCCCGGGGTCCGTTAGGGGCGGCCGGGAGGAGATGTGTTGTTACACAGTTGGAGGTCAGCCTTTGCTGACCCACGTTACTAATAATTTTTACAGGGCAAGGATCGCACGCAGGAGCTAGCACGCCGGCCAAAAAGGCCTAAGCCCATGAAGTGTTTTCTCTTTTGGTAGCACTACTTGTGATTGATGTATGTTTGAGACTATTTTGTCCGGCTTGCATGCCGAGGTAGGCTAGGAGTGCTGAGCACGTTCATGTTTGATGTACTGTTTACTTTTGGACATTTGATGTAAGGCCTTAAGGCCGTTTGTTTACTCTTTTGGGTTAGTGGATAACTTCTAGTGGTGCTTGGTTTTCCGCTGTGTTGTGCAAGTGTTTTGAGTTTGGGTAGCTATATCAACTTTTAATACTAAAGCTGTGGCGTTCGTATGTTGTGGGGCCCCGGCCGGACCCATATTATACGTCCATTACAGGGGAGGTGTTACAATTTGGTATCAGAGCCAGGTTAGATTCAAGGTCAGTGCGTAGAGAAGTTATCCACATAAGAGTAACGCGGGACCATGAGTGTCCTTATGTTTTAGTCTTGAGATTGGAGACTAATCCCTTATTTCTTGTCTTCCTGAAGAGTGCAAGCAACGAGGCGGGCACTTCAAGAGCAAGGGATGATCTCTCGGCGAGCAGTGCTACTGCTCCAGGTCTTTTGGGCACGGGTGTAGACCCGACCGACTTCTGCCGCATGCTTGCAGAAGCGATGGTGGCAGCTCAAGCTGCAGCAGCGGCTCAGGTGGCAGCCCCTGCCACACCAGATACGACAACGGCCGTGCCAGGAGCAGAAGCCAGGCGAGTGGAGCCTTTGGCGGAGAGGGTAGTTGTCGGACATGGAGACCGACACATGAAGTATTTCCTGAGTTTCCATCCCCCGTCTTTCAAGGGTGTTGGAACGCCAACGGATGCAGAGGACTGGTGGGTTCGCATTCAAGAACTGTTAAGGGCGGCAGAGACGCCAGAGGAAAAGAAAGCTGAGTATGCGGCGTTCATGTTGGAAGGAGATGCCAAGTTGTGGTGGGTGAGCCATAGCGGCCGCCAGTTTCCGGGACGCACCCCGTCAGTGGAAGAGTTCGGGGACGCTTTTCTTAAGAGGTATATCCCAGTTTCAACTCGGTTGGCCCTGTAGAGGCAGTTTCTGCATCTAATGCAGCGAGACAAGACAGTGGATGAGTACGTGCAAGAGTTCACCCGTTTGGGTCGTTATGCGGGAACGACAATGGCGGATGATGTAGAGAGGGATAACCTCTTCTACCAAGGGTTGAGGGAAAATCTGAGACAACCCCTCATCTCCATGAAGAGGGCAGGATTTAATGAGCTAGTTGAAGCCGCCAGGAGTTTGGAGAATGATTTGGAGCGAACCCAACGCCGTAAGGGTTTTACTCCCAAGCAAGGGGAAGGGAAGCCTTCCCAATCTCATGGAAAGTCTGATGGGAGTAGGTGGAGGAAGAAACCTCACACTCCCAGATCTGGAGAGAGGAGCAGCTGGACGCCTGGGGGTTCCCACTCTAGGGGACCGCCGACGTGCTACAACTGCGGGAAGGTTGGGCACATAGCCTGTGCTTGTCAGCAAGGGGGAGCGGGGCAAGAGTCAAAGCAGGAGCAGTCTGTGCGCTCGGGCCCCAGTGCTGCAGAGAAAGGAAAGATGGCGGAGTCGAGCGCTTCTCGGTTCCAACCGGTGCAACCAAGGGCTTACAACCTTGGACAGCAAGAAGCGATCCGCCAAACTGATGTGGTGACAGGTATGAAGAGAATTTAAGTTTAAATTTTGTGCTTCATCCTTTTAGACTTTTGTGTAATGTCTATGTTGTAGGCTTCGTGTTAGTTTCCGGATACCCCGCTAGGGTGTTGTTTGATACGGGAGCATCGCACTCCTTTCTTGCGGAGAGCTTCATCCGGAGAATAGGAGTTGAGTCTTTCTCGTCGGGAGCAGAGCTGAAAGTGCGCATGCCCAATGGGTCATCTATGACCACCGGGGCTAAAGGGCGCATTTGTTGGGAGCTAGACGGAGTTGTCTTCGCTCTGGAAGCGGCAGTGTTACCATTAGTAGAGTTCGATGTCATTTTGGGTATGGACTGGCTTGCAGAGCAGCGCGCCAGTATTGATTGCCTTTCTAAGGTGGTGACCTTAAGGAGTAAAGGGCATATAGAAGTCAAGTTTGAGGGCCTTGGTGGAGTGGCCTGTTCCCTGATATCGGCCATGCAGCTGGTGCGGGCTGTTAACCAGGGTGGTGTAGCGCTTGTAGCGTTATTGGAGGTTCGTCTCTCCCAACTGTCGATTGAGGAAGTGTCTGTGGTGGCAGAGTTCAAGGATGTGTTTCCGGATGAACTTCCTGGAGTGCCTCCTCGGCGGGAGATCGACTTCTCGATCGAGTTAATGCCGGAGGCTAGACCGGTGTCACGTCCCCCTTTTAGGATGGCACCTAAGGAGTTAGCGGAACTTAAGGTACAGTTACAGGAACTGTTGGAGCAAGGGTATATTAGACCCAGTTCTTCACCGTGGAGCGCACCGGTGTTGTTTGTTAAGAAGAAAGACGGTAGCATGCGCCTGTGCATAGACTACCGAGAGCTGAATAAGTTGACCGTCAAGAATAAGTATCCGATTCCTCGGATAGACGATTTGTTTTACCAATTGGTGGGGTCAATGGTATATTCGAAGTTGGACTTGAAGTCAGGCTACTATCAGCTACGAATTCGGGATGAGGACATACCCAAAACTGCTTTTGGGACAAGGTATGGACACTTTGAGTTTACGGTGATGCCGTTCGGGCTGACGAACGCACCATCGGTGTTCATGGATCTGATGAATCGGGTATTCCGGGAATACTTGGATTCTTTTGTGGTTGTTTTCATTGATGACATTTTGGTGTATTCCAAATCGGAAGTGGAGCATGAGACCCACTTGAGAATAGTTTTGCAAGTGTTGAGGGAGAATGAGTTGTATGCAAAATTCTCCAAATGCGAGTTTTGGTTGGAGAAGGTGGCATTTTTGGGCCACATGATTAGTGGTGATGGGGTGACAGTGGATCCAGCGAAGGTGGAGGCCATCAGAGATTGGCCGGTGTTGAGGACCGTGGCGGAAGTCCGAAGTTTTCTTGGACTAGCCGGGTATTATAGGAGATTCGTGGAGAATTTCTCGAAGATAGCTCTACCCCTCACCTCTCTCACTCGCAAAGACCATAAATTTGTGTGGACCCAAGAGTGCGGTCAAGCATTTGAGGCCCTGAAGGAGAGGCTTATGATGGCTCCGATCCTGAGTTTACCGCAAGGGACCGATGGATTTCAAATTTTCAGTGACGCATCGGGATGCGGTTTGGGTTGCGTTTTGGTGCAACATGGGAAGGTGATAGCTTTTGGGTTTAGACAGCTGAAACCTCATGAGAGGAATTACCCCGTCCATGATTTGGAGCTGGCGGCGGTAATCTTCGCACTGAAAATTTGGCGGCATTATGTTTATGGCGCAAGGGTGGAGATCTTCACGGACCATAAAAGCCTGAAGTATCTCTTGGATCAAAAGGACTTGAACATGCGGCAACGCAGATGGGTTGAGTTTCTTGGAGACTACGAAGTGGCGATTCAGTACACGCCGGGTAAAGCCAATGTGGTGGCGGATGCGTTGAGTAGAAAGTACTCGGGGCAAGGAAATTGGATCGAAGCTCATGATGAGCGGTTGGTACGGGAATGGGAGTCCCTTGGATTGGAATGTGTTGCGAGAGGCGAGTCTAGCGTGGCTCGGTTGAACTGGATTGAAGTGCAAAACGACTTGTCCGATCGTATTCGGGAAGCGACTCGATTAGATGTGGAGTTTCAACCTTTTGTGTTGAAGGCTCAAACGGGCGAGAGCAGCACCTGGGAGATGATCGGGGGAATCTTGAGAAAGGATGGAAGGGTTTGTGTACCGCAGTTTGGCAATCTCCGTGAGGAGTTGATGTTTGAGGCTCACTTCTCAAAGTACTCCATTCACCCGGGCAGTACAAAGATGTACTTGGATATGAAGAAATCCTTTTGGTGGCCGGGGTTGAAGCGAGATGTAGCTTTGTATGTGAGTCGTTTCCAAACGTGTGCCTTGGTGAAGGCCGAATGTCAGAAACCGGGCGGGTTCCTGAAGCCCCTTCCAATTCCTGAGTGGAAATTTGAGGACATTTCCATGGACTTTGTGCATGGTTTGCCTAGATCGCAGCATGGTAATGATGCTATTTGGGTGATCGTGGATCGCCTAACCAAGGTGGCTCACTTCATCCCGAACCGTAAAGAGGACAGCGTGGAGAAGCTGGTGGAGTTGTATGTTCGCAACATTGTGCGACTGCACGGAATTTCGAAGAGCATAGTCAGTGATCGCGATGGACGGTTTACGTCCAAGGACTGGAGACTTGTTCAGAAGATCTTGGGCACGAAGCTAAAGTTCAGTACGACGTTCCATCCTCAAACCGATGGGCAAATGGAGAGGACGAACCGTACTATGGAGGATATGTTGAGGATGTGCGTTCTTGATTTTGGCAAGAGGTGGGAGGATCACCTCTTCATGGTAGAATTTGCGTACAACAACAGTTTTCAAGCTAGTATAAAGATGGCGCCTTACGAAGCTTTGTATGGGAGGCGGTGTCGAACGCCAATGTCTTGGGCAGAGGCGGGAGACACCAAACTTTTGGGAAAGGATGCGGTAGTTGACGCTTGTGAGATGGTACGGACCATCCAAGAGCGTATGAAGGTGGCTCAAGACAGACAAGCAAAGTATTTCAATGTTCATCACCGGAAGTTAGAATTTACAGTTGGTGATTGGGTTTATCTGAAGGTCAAGCCGTTCAAAGGCGTCTCGCGGATTCGCCGACTCAAGAAGTTGAGTCCAAGGTTTTTGGGGCCTTTTGAAATTGTTGAGCGGGTAGGAGAAGCAGCCTATCGGTTGGCGTTGTCCGCAGATTTGAGTGGATTACATGACGTCTTCCACGTCTCCGTGTTGAGGAAAGCCTTGGTGGAGGCTAGCGTGGTGATGGAGCCGGCATCGATGCCGATTGACGAAGACTTGAGGACGCGAGTCCTTCCAATCGCTATAGAAGATTCGGAGATTCGGCAGCTGCGGAATAAAGAGGTTAAACTTGTGAAAGTTTGTCGGGACAACTGCGGTCGTGAGGAGTTCTCTTGGGAGCGAGAACAGGCCATGTTAGAAGACTATCCAGAACTATTTTTGTCAGGTACAATTTAAGTTTTGTACCTCTTTTGTTTTGAAATTTCGGGACGAAATTCTGTTAAGAGGGGGAGAGTTGTAACACCCCAGATTTTTGCAAGAGGTTCAGTCTGCAGTTCTGGAAATTTTTTGGGTTTCTGGCAGGAGGCACACGGCCTGCGACACGGGCGTGTCGCAGGGCGTGTCGAGGCAGTGTCGACACTCGGCCCAAGTGTCGACACTTTCGCTCGACAAAGTGTCGAGAGTGAGGTACACGGCCTGCGACACGGGCGTGTCGCAGGGCGTGTCGAGGCCGTGTCGACACTCGACCCAAGTGTCGACACTTTGTGCTCGATAGAGTGTCGAGAGTGGGGCACACGGCCTGCGACACGGGCGTGTCGAGGCCGTGTCGACACTCGACCCAAGTGTCGACACTTTTGCTCGACAGTGTGTCGAGACTGGGGCACACGGCCTGTGACACGGGCGTGTCACAGGGCGTGTCCCGCTTGGTCGACGATCTTCGCTCGACGTTTTTCCGCGGTGTCGACACAAAGCCTGTCGACGGGTGTCGAGACTTGGCACACGGCTTGGGACACGAGCGTGTCCCAGGCCGTGTCACCTCTCGGGTTGGTGTTGGGGCCGTGTCGTTGGAGATACACGGCAGGCCACACGGCCGTGTCACTGGGGACACGGGCGTGTCGGATTGAACACGGGCGTGTGGAATGCCCGTGTCTGATTCCAGGCGCGTCGATTTGAGACGGCGAATAAGGCACACGGCCATGGACACGGGCGTGTGCCAGGCCGTGTTCGGCCTAGGCCTTTTATTTTCCAGGCGAATCGCGGCCAGTCTTTTTCTGGTTTTGGGATCTAACGGTTCAGGCCACCTCCTGGGCAGTTAAGTCCGATTTTAGGGTTACAGATCCTCATTCTTTTTCAAGTTCTCTCTTTCTTAGTTCTTGAGAGAAACTAGAGCAAGGAGGAAGAAGAAGAACTCTTGGGCTGTAGGAAGGGTTTTGGTGCTCCAAATCGCGAGCCGAGTCCGGATCCGTGAAGCTTAGACCGCTGCGAAGATTTCCATCCGGCTATTTTGCCATGGCAAGAAAGAGGACTCGGAAGGTAACGACATCTCTCCTCTCGGTCTTTAGGATGGACGTTTTAGCATCATCTAGTTTTCTTTTCTCTAATTTTTTTGGGCACCAAACTCTCAAATGAGAGGGGTTTTGGCTTGCCAAGTTTCAAGAGGAACTTCCGGGTCGATTGAGTCCGTCCCCGACATATCTTTGCATTAGAGATCCGCTTCGCTAGTGGATTAGGCATGGTGGGTGAAGCCGTAGTCGCGACCGTTAGTCCGACTCGGTGATGTTGCATACGAACTTAGGGATTCGTAGAGATTTCCGTTGCGGCAAGATGCCGTTTGTGTTGTGGTGGTGATTGTCCCGTTTGCTTGAAAAGAGTACATGTAGTCGAACCCGGACAAGGTTAGCTCCTCGTGGTGGTAGATGGTTTCCTTGACAAGGTTAGCTCCGTATGAGAATGAAGATGGTTTCCTTGGTGGACAAGGTTAGCTCCGCACGAGTTGGAGATGTTTTCCTTGGTGCGCGGGAACGCTGCGGTACAAAGAGGGATTGCGATGTGTTTAGTCTTGGTTGTGTTGTGCCAAGGCGTGGCTATGTCTCCGTGATCGGCTGGCTATCCCGTGACATGTGCGTCATGTGTGGAGAGTGTCCCGGCGAGACTAGTCCCCTTCTGTGAGACTGACGAGAATGCCAAGCTTGGGGCAAGCCCGGGCAAAGAGGCCATGAGCGGGTGGGGTCCAGCAAGGCTTCTTAGAATCGGTCAGCCTGTGGTTGTTGGAATCCTGACATGAGACGTCAGAGCTTGCAGGCAAGCCCGGGGCTAAGCCCACGAGCGGGTGGGTCCTTGGCAAGAATTCCATGTGGCGGCCTGTGCGCCGTGTGAGGGAGTTGTGTCTCCCTCAATGTTTGCGGCTTTATGCCGATTGGGGAAATGTGAGTACCCAACTGATGTGATGTTGTGCTAGATGCATACGTTGTAGGGTACCTTGGGTGAAGCCCGGGTGTTGCATTCATGTTGCATAGTAGGCCCTTTCTTTATAAGCTCAACCAGTAGAGAACATGTTTGATGATTGAGACATCCAAGCCTGTTTTAATGCTTTTCTATTTATAGAAATTTATATTGCATATGAAGTGCTGACTTGCAGGTTGGAGGGTTCCCCGGGGTCCGTTAGGGGCGGCCGGGAGGAGATGTGTTGTTACACAGTTGGAGGTCAGCCTTTGCTGACCCACATTACTAATAATTTTTACAGGGCAAGGATCGCACGCAGGAGCTAGCACGCCGGCCAAAAAGGCCTAAGCCCATGAAGTGTTTTCTCTTTTGGTAGCACTACTTGTGATTGATGTATGTTTGAGACTATTTTGTCCGGCTTGCATGCCGAGGTAGGCTAGGAGTGCTGAGCACGTTCATGTTTGATGTACTGTTTACTTTTGGACATTTGATGTAAGGCCTTAAGGCCGTTTGTTTACTCTTTTGGGTTAGTGGATAACTTCTAGTGGTGCTTGATTTTCCGCTGTGTTGTGCAAGTGTTTTGAGTTTGAGTAGCTATATCAACTTTTAATACTAAAGTTGTGGCGTTCGTATGTTGTGGGGCCCCGGCCGGACCCATATTATACGTCCATTACAGGGGAGGTGTTACAGGACTCCATACTTCAGTAAATTCTTGATGTATTTTCCTTTCAGCATCAAGATGGTGAGTTGGTCTACTTGCTGAGGCTCCATCACCATATTTGCTTCTTTTGGCTTTCTGAATTTCTGGTGGATAAGGAGTCATGCTGGCTTGTTCTGATTCCCAGACCTCTTCATAGTTCTCAGGAGGAGGTCCTTTAAAATAGTCAGGAGGAGGTTCTTCAAAGTATTCTAGAGGAAAAGAGAAAGTTGGTCTGTTTACATCCAAATATGCAGGAGGAGGTTCAGAAGGATCCATTGCCAGTTCAGGAAATTGTTGATTTTGCATCCATATAATAGTGTCATATGTATATAGCTTTGTGCTTTTAACTTCCTTAAGTACAGATGACTGAATCTCTTGTAGTTTGACATCCCACTTATTTTTCAGAGTTTGAGATTGTTTTTATAGTTCTTCTTTCACTTTATCCTCCCCCTTTCTGACTTCTAGAGAAAGGGTTCTTATAACATCTTCTTTAAACTTTTCAACTGCTTCATAAGTTTTGAAATTTCTCTCTTCGGCTCTCTTGTCCAGCTGAATCTGATTATTGGCCAGGGTAACTGATTGGTCCATTACTGTACCAATGCTTGTAATGGTATGATCTATGGCTTTTCCTCCAATCTGTAAGAGTATCTTAAATTCATCTGTGTTATTTTGGATTTCAACAAATCCTCGACTTATTTCTTGTTCCAATGCAGTCATTTTATCAGTTACAACTTTGATAGAAGAATTAAAATATGCTTTTTAAGCAATTAGCATAACATCAATTTTGCTTAGAATAGAACCTTCGAGAAATGTTTCAGATGGAATAGATGGTTACGGTTGAAATGGGGCTGTCCATGGGGCTATCTCTTCAATGAGAACAATGGATGTAGAAGTATTCTTTTTTACTAATTGTGCTTTGTTCATCTTCAGCATCAATGGGCAACATGGATGGAATCTTAAAGTGAAGACTAGGAAGTCTTGGTTCAGCAGCTTCAATTTCATCTTCAGAATTATGTATGAAAACAAGTTCTGCATCAGGTATATCTTCAGATGGAGATATGGCTGGTTCTTCTTATACATGAGATTTTCTTTGAGGAAACTGTGCTGGAGACTTTGCTGGAGAGGAGGGCTGTTCTTTAGTAGCAGTGAAAAGAGTCTCTTTTGAAGAGAGTTTCTCTATCATTCTGTTGATGACTTCATCAGTAGACAGAAGTTGTTCTTCTACCTGGGCATCAGTCAGGTTTTCTGAGTCTAGAATATCTTCAGCAGTAGGAAAAACTGGATGGTCTGGATGCAGCAGAGTGGAAGTAGTAGCAGTAGATGGAGTAGATGGAATTGAGGGTGCAACAACTGGAGGAGTAACTTGAGGAGGGATTTCTGTAGTAACTAGTGCTGGAGTTTTTGTGGAAGCTGGAGCAGGAGCTGGCTGAGCTTGAATAGATGGGGCAGACTCCCACTTAATAACTCGATCAGTTATCTGATGAGAAGAAGTAGATGGGGTCCTGTCGATATCCTCAATATCCTTTGAAGCTTTGTCAGACTTCTGAAGTTTCACCTCCCATCTCTGAATGGAGGTAATAGAAACTTTCTTTATGTGATGGAGGGCCATGCCCTTTTTCATGGAGAAAAATTTAGGGTCCATCTGATTGAGGTAAAGAGAGATAATCCTGCCATAGTTATGGCTCTTAATACATCCCTTAATTTTGTAAAAAAGCATCATACCCCATTGATACTTCTTTCTACAGATCACTGCAGTCATCATATCAAAGAATTCTAGGGTGATATAACTGATGGAGCTTGTCTTGTAGAGGAGGAATTTTCCCAGAATATCTGTCATAAGCTTGCTTTCAGCATTCATGAATTGTCTTCGAACTGTGTGAGATTAGTGGGGAATCCCGCAGAAACTATATGCTCATTCATAATCCGTGCCTACTAGATCATCCTCTTGATCTATTACTGGAAGGTGCAAAAATTTGGAAACCGAGAGAGAAGTCATTTTTACCTTTATGTCTCTAACTTTTGATTTGAGCACCTTGCCATTGCACTTGATCATCGCATGTTGGAAGAACTCTTTGGCATCAGAAGTTAGAATACGACAAGGATGTTCCAAGACAAAAGTCAGACCAACGGTATCCAGTAAGATTAGAAGATTTTTGAAGTCATCAGAAAGTTCGCCAATCCCTGTGGAGATTAGTTCGCTGCCGATCCCGAGTTTAGACGATGATGCCATTGAGGAGAAAGAACTGTTAACTGGCAGACGAAGGGAAAATTAACCTTGAGTGTGGAAGTAGGCCGAGACGGAGAAGGTGAAGAGTCTTTTCTCGGGAGAGGGATTTGAAATTGGGAATAAAATTACTTGGACCTAAGTCTATTTATATTTATCTTTAATTTTGATGATAAAAGATAACATTAAAAAAATAATACCTGGAATATGGCGGAAACCGATCGACGAACGTCGAATTTCGATCGACGAAAATTGAATTCCAATATATGAAAACCGATCGACAAACGTCGAACTCCAATCGACGAAATTTGACCTCTGATCGACGAAATAGGATAGGCGAAAAACTGATCGACGATCGTCGAACTCCGATCGACGAATTTGAACTTCTTCTCCAAAAATGATACCGCCGCACTCGAGTCGAACTGTTGTTCTTGAGAAGTAATTTCTTATTCTTGAGAGCAGCTTTTTGTTCTCGAGAAGTAATTAATATTCTCGAGAAGTAAATCTGCTGTTCTCTAGTACAAGTGTTGTACTCGAGAAATCAAGTCCATACTTTGAAATTTCTTGGATTTTGAAATGTAGCCAAAACTTGAACCTACTGTCACCTTTTTCTTCATTCTTCTTCATCCTTGTTGAGCACGCCAAGTTCTGTTTTGAAGAACGAGAACTTGGCCTCATCTAGTGGCTTTGTGAATATATCTGCAATCTGCCTATCAGTTGAGACATATTGGAGATTTATGTCACCATACTCCACATGCTCCCTGATGAAGTGTTATCATTGCTCTATGTGCTTTGTCCGGCAGTGAGAGACTGGATTGTTGGCTATGGCAATTGCACTAGAAGAGTCGCAAAATAAGGGAATGTCCTTGACCTTCAAGTTGTAGTCTTCAAGTTGGTTCTTTATCCAAAGCAATTGTGCACAACAACTGCTGGCAGAAAGGTATTCTGACTCGGCCGTTGAGATTGCGACACAATTTTGCTTTTTGCTGCTCCATGAAATGAGCCTCCTTCCAAGGAATTGGCAAGTCCCGGAAGTGCTCTTTCTATCATCTTTGCTTCCTACAAAATTTGCGTCTGAAAAACCAATTAATTCACTATCATTACTTCTTGAGTACCATAAGCCATGATTTGGTGTACCTTTAAGATATCTCAAAATCCGCTTTACAGCAGCGTAGCGAGATTCCTTAGAGTTCACTTGACATCTAGCACACATGCATGTTGAAAATATTATATCCGGTCTACTAGCAGTAAGGTAAAGCAAGGATCCAAATATGCTTCTTTACTTGGTTTCATCAAAAGGTTTCCCTTTCTCATCCTTGTCCAGAGACATAGTTGAACCCATTTGAGTTCTCATAGAGATTGCGTTCTCCATTCTGAATTACTTAATTGACTCCTTGGTGAACTTCATTTGAGAGATGAAAATTCCATCTTCAGATTGTTTCACATGAAGTCCTAAGAAATACTTCAGCTCTCTCATTCTGCTCATTTCGAACTTCCCTTGCATAAGTTTGGAAAACTTCTTGTAGAGGTTGTCATAAGAAGAGTCAAATATGATGTCATTGACATAAATTTGCATTAGCAAAATCTTAACTTTTATTTCCCTAAGAAATAATGACTTATCTATCTTTCCTCTTGTGAACTTATTCTCAAGAAGAAAGTTAGACAACGTCTCATACCAAGCTCGATGAGCATGTTTCAAACCATATAAAACTTTAAATAAAAGATAGACTTGATCAGGAAAGTTAGAATCAACGAAACTGGAGGTTGTTCCACATACACCTCTTCCTTTATGTCACCATTAAGGAAGGCCGACTTCACGTCCATCTGATTGACAGTGAAGCCCTTAAGTGCTGCATATGCTAGGAATAACCTGATTGCCTTCAGCCTTACCACTAGTGCATACATCTGATCAAAGTTGATTCCTTCTTCTTTTTTGTATCCTTTGGCAATGAGTCCGGTGTTGTTCTTTATGATTGTACCTTCCTCGTCTATCTTGTTCCTGTAGACCCACTTGGTTCTGATGATGTTCTTGCCTTTGGGTCTTGGAACAAGCTTCCAAACTTGGCAACACTTGAATTGATAAAATGAAACATAAAAGGACAAAAAATGCTCATTTGGTGTTTCAAGGCAATACATGCGTAAAGAAAAGGAAAAGAGATGTGTTAAAAGGGAAGGAAATGACTACTACTAGTGCAGATCCAGGAATGACAAAAGAGCAAAAGTTGAAGGCTAAAGTTGTCTCCTGCTTTTTTGCAAGAAAGTAGGTCATGTGAATAAGGATTGCGCTGGGTACCAAAAATGGCTCATAAAGAAAGGTAATTCTCATATTTTTGTTTGCTCTTAAATTAATCTAATTGAAGTGTCAGCTAATACGTGGTAGTTAGATTCTGGTGCAACTATTCACATAAGTAACTTAATGCATGACTTTCTAACTTTAGATCGCCAAATGAAAGTGAACGGTTCATCTGCTTGGGCGATGGAAACAAAGTTGTTGTTGAGGCCATTGGAGTCTATAGGCTAAAATTAGGGTCTCGTTTTATTTTGGATTTGAAAGATACTGTGTTTGTACCGTTGTTTAGACGAAATTAATTTAATTTATATTTTACTATTAGACAAATTTGGTTTTACTGTCACTTTTGGTAATAGAGTATTCAATATCTCTTTTAATTCTAAAATTATTGGAACATGCACTTTATTTGATGGCTTATATAAATTAGACTTGAATTTCTCAAGTTATGAATCCTTGCATGTGAATAATAGAGGCACTAATCGAAAATTAATTAATGAAAACTCATATAGTTTATCGTATAGGCGATTAGGTCACATCTCGAAAGAGAGAGTTGACACTACAAGAAAAACTACTTTTAGCAAGGAGCTAAATACCTTGCTAAATTGCTAAATTCGTTGCTAATTTTAATTAGCAACGAATTTAGAAACAAATTTTTTTTGTAGCTATGCTCGTAGCTAATTTTAGCAACGAAATTATTTGTTTCTATATTGCAAGGATTTTTTTGCAAGCAAATTATTCCTAGCTAATATTTACCATTTTATTTAATAATTTCATTAGATTAAAATAACTTTTACATACAATAACAAAAGAATCATTTATTTGTAACCACTGAGATTCGAACCTGAGACCTATCACAAACAGCTCAACCATTATTACCAACTGATCTAAAGTATTTATTTGTTTGTAAATGACAATATTTATATATATATAAACATTATATACATATTTAAGCATTTATTTAATTATAACATTTCTTTTGTTTCTAAAATTATATAAACAAATATAAATATATAATACATAAATATATATTTATACAATATATGTTTATAGTTTGTTATATAAATATATATATATATATACATATATTTAATATATATATATTCTTTTATATTTATAATATATATTATTTTTTATAATATATATTCTTTATATTCTTTATATATATTTTTAATTATTTTATTGAATATTAATAATTTATAAATATATATAAGTACTTAAATAATTTATAAAAATATAAATTATATAAAGAATTAAATATTTTTTTATTTTGTTAAATATAAATAATTGATACTATTTTATAAATATATATAGACAACAAATATGTTTTATGAGAGTGGATAGAGAAATAAAAATATTGTTATTTGTAAGAAGGAACAAAATGACATTTTTTGTAAAAAAATATTTTTTTCCCACAATAAAGATTTTGCAATAAAAAAATTTTGTTGCTATTTTACAACAAAAAATATTGTTACTATTCTAACTTGGCGGCGATATTGCACGGGAGAGAGAGCAGGTCGATGTGATTTCACGGGAGAGAGAGGGGCTCGTCTTGATTGAACCGAAGAGTGAAGAGTTTGGCTTGATTTGGGGACAGCCGACACTATGTCTTCCATTAAATATCTCATGCAATTTTTTTATTAAAGAGACTAATGAAATAAAATTGGAGTGAAACAAAAATTTCCCTTCATAAATATTTTAATGCAAAAATATTAGCATGAAATTTTTGAAAGGAAATATTTCGTTGCAATTTAGCAACAAGTATTTAGCAACAAAATATTTCGTTGCTATTTTTGCAACAAAAAATTTCGTTGTTATTTTTGTAGCTAAATACAAATATTTTATGCGTTGCTAAATTCGTTGCTAATTAGCAACAAATTAGTTAGCCTTTCTAATTTTCGTTGCTAATTCATGTTTTTTTGTAGTGTGAGAGGCTTGTACCTAGCAGAGTTCTAGGCCCTTTAGACTACTTAGATCTTGTGATCTGTACAGGTTGCGCAAAGGGAAAACGGACAAACATCAGGAAGTTTGGTCATAAAAGGAGTTTGGGCATCTTAGAGGTGATCCATACAGACATTTGTTGTCTATACCCTACAACGTCTTGGAATGGTCATAAATATTTTATCACATTCATAGACGACTATCTCGATATGGGTACTTATACTTAATACATGATAAATTATAGTCACTGAACATGTTTAAAATCTATAAAGTTGAAGTTAAAAATCAACTAAATAAGAAGATTAAAGCTGTTAGATCCGACCGTGGTGGTGAATACTATGGTAGGAATGACGGGTCAGGTCAATGTCCAAGACCGTTTGCCAAATTTCTAGAAGAGTGTGGTTTCGTTCCTCAGCATACACAACTAGGGACTCCACGTCAGAATGGTGTTGTTGAGAGACGTAACCGCACCTTAAAGGATATGCTTAGGAGTATGATTGCTCATACCTCCCTACCTGAGTCATTATGGGGGTGAGGCCTTAAAGACCATAATCTACCTCCTTAATAGGGTGCCCAGTAAAGCAATATCTAAAACCCAATATGAGTTATGGACTGTGAAACGTCCTAGTATAAGGCATCTTCATGTTTGATGTTGCCAAGCTGAAGCTCGACCATATAGGCCACATGAGAAGAAGTTGGACTCCAGAACCATTAGTTGTTACTTTGTTGGATACGCTGAGAGGTTTAGAGGCTTCAAATTTTATTGTCCTTCCACTAAAACTATAATTTTGACACATAATGCCAAGTTCCTTGAGGATGTTGAAAGTAGTGGGAGAAATTCAGTCAGAGAGTTCGCCTTTGAAGAAGAACATATAATCATTCTCATGATTAATATTGGAAGTGGTGAAGTACATGTAAATTTGCAAAATACTCTTTTCATACCTTTGTATAGTGCAAACACCTCTCATCAAAATATTGAATTAAACCCCACTAATGTTGTAGAACCTAAACATCCTCCACCACACGTTCCATTAAGACAATCTAATAGGTAAAGGAGATCAGCCATTTCAGATGACTATGAAGTATATCTTCATGAGCATGAGTTTGACATAGGGCTAGAAGATGACCCAACATCTTTCAATGAGGTCAAACTGAGTGCTCACTTTCCCAAATGGTCAAATGTTATGATAGAAGAGATGAAGTCTATGAATGAATGACATTTGGGATCTAGTTGAATTGCCTAAAGGAAAGAAACCAATTGGTTGCAAATGAATATTTAAAACCAAGAAGAATTCTAAAGGCGATGTCGAACGATATAAATCACGTCTTGTTGCAAAAGGGTTCACTAAAATGGAGGGCATTTACTATAAGGAGAGTTTCTCTCCAGTTTCTTTGAAAGACCCTTTTAGGGTCATCATGACAATAGTGGCTCGGTATGATCCAGAGCTTCACCAAATGGATGTTAAAATGACATTCCTTAACAGGAATATTCAGGAAGAAATCTATATGGTGCAGCCAGAGGGTTTTCAATTAAAGGGATCAGAACACCTGGTGTGCAGATCAAAGAAATCCATTTATGGTTTGAAGCAGACATCACGTCAATGGTACATGAAATTTGATGAAGTCATTTTTGGTTTTTGTTTCAAAGAAAATATCGTTTATCAATGTATTTAACATAAAATTAAAGCGGATAGATTTATCTTCTTAATGCTATATGTGGATGAAATTCTATTAACGAGCAGCGATATAGAACTTTTACATGAGACCAAGACTTTTCTTTCAAATAACTTTGAGATGAAGAATCTAGGGGAAGCATCCTTTGTGATGGGCATTCATATACATCGTGATAGATCACATGTTTATTAGGTTTGTCACAAAATGCCTATATCGATAAGGTGTTAAATCGATATAGCATGAAGGGTGTTCACCTGGTGAAACAATTATTGCCAAGGGAGATAAATTGAGTTCACTCCAGTGTCCTAAGAACAATCTTTAGGTAGAGCAAATGAAAGATATCCCTTATGCCTTGTCAGTTGAGAGTCTTATGTATGCTCAAGTTTCTACCCATCTAGATATTGCATTCGTTGTTGGTATGCTTGGCAGGTTTTTGAGCAATCCTGGTATCAGCCATTCGAAGCCTGCCAAAATGGTAATGCAATACCTTCAGAGAACGAAAGATTACATTCTCGCTTACAGGAGATCCGATCAGTTGGAGCTAATTGGATACAAAAATTCAGATTTTGCGGGTTGTCTTGATAGTAAGAGGTCCACATTAGGTTTCATCTTCATGATGGGAGGAGGAGCAGTTTCATGAAAAAGTGTCAAGCAGACACTTATTGCTTCGTCCACCATGGAGGCAAAGTTCATCGCTTGTTATCAGGCATCTAATCAAGTGATATGGCTTCAAAATTTTATTTTCGGGCTTCAAGTGGTGGATATAGTCGAGAAAACATTAAAGTTGTATTGTGATAACAAGCTGCAGAGCTTTATTCCGACAATGACAAGAGTTCAGCACGGTCAAGGCACATTGAAATAAAATTTCTCGTCGTTAAGGAAAGGGTTCAGAATCATCTAATGTCTAATGAGTATATCAGCACTAAACTCATGATTGCAGATCCGCTCACTCTTGGCTTGCCACAAGTCTTTCTGGAGCATGTTGCTCAAATGGGTGTGACCAGTCCTTCTGATGTGCTAGTTTAGTGGGAGTCTGTAATTTTCTTTGCTTATTTTAGTTCGACAGACATTTTTGTGCACATTCTATTTGATGATTCTGAGATAAAGTTATATCTGCCTTCTTTATTATTTGGTAATACATATTTGTTTAAAGTTGGAAGGATTCATCGTTGAACTCATTGGAGTCATAAAGAAGAATCAATTGGAAATAGGCATAAACGAACATATAGTATATAATTTTCATGCTACACATTCCCATTTGATCTATGTCGTTGAGAGTACTAACATCTGTGATTTCGAAGGTCCTATCAAGAATGAAAGTGATAATGGTTGTCATGTCAGGTGTTGGTGTTTTTTTAATGGACCGGATTGTTTGAAAATGTTGGTCAATTTTGATGTTGCTACTATAATTTGACGTCATAAAGTTTACATGGTTTATATTCAGTATGACCTATTTGGACAAAGTGGGAGATTGTTAGATAATATCTTGTATGTGGGCCAACATGGGTCATGTAAACCATGTTCATCGTATAAACAATTTGGCCATTCATGTGACCCAATAGATTCTGATCATAGTGGGTCTAGTCACGTTTCCACTGCGCCTTAACTATTGGAGCTTAAGGAGACTGGGCGGACTTGTGTCTAACTGCAACGGTCTGTCTCTCTCAGTAGCCTAGCTGTTTGTCTCAGCGGTCTGGTGGTGAACCTCAGCTAGCGGTCAGGAGGACAACAACAACAGTGGTCTGGAGGTTAGCCGTAGCGGTCTGGATGAAGCCACAACGGTTTGTAAGAAGCCGCAACGGTCTGGATGAAGCACCAGTGGTCTGGATGAAATCGCGGCGGTCTTGATGAAATCGCGGCGGTCTGGATGAAGCCGCAGCGGTATGGGTGAAGCCGCAGCTCTGGATGAAGCTGCAACGGTCTGGATAAAGCCGCAACAGCAGACAGATGGTTAACCGTAACTGCGGTCTAGTGGAAACCCGCAGTTGTGGTTTGGCGGCCTGCACCGGCGGTCTTCCCTAGTGGTTTGACAGCTTTCTTCTGTTACCTCTTGGTGTTCTGTTATTCAGTATAGTGGGCAGTTTGACTATGTCAAACCACATAAATCGCCCGACTTGTATTTAGTCCCACATCGATTGTTGTATTCTCTCATCTCTCCTGATTTCTATAAATAAGGGGCATACCTATGTAATAATTATCTTTTTGGAGCAATAAAATTTGTGATTTTTTTACCTCCTGACTGTTTTCTCGCTCATTTTTCACATGTATCAGAGGGAATTGATCCTTTGCTCCATTTATATTACGGTTTGTTTGTCTAACCGCGCCGACTTCTTCCGGTTTGCTTCCCGCACCGGCTTCTTCATGTTTTCTTCCCTCACTTTCTTGCTTGTCGCTCTCATGCGATTTCTTTTCAGTTGTGAGTTCCGTATTTTGGTCGCGGCTTGCCGCTGGTGTGTTGTCACCCTGACTGTACATACTCTTTTTCTTCTCACTTTCTCTTTCTACTTCTTTGCGACTTCTTTTCTTTTTTGTGCGACTTCTTTCCCTGTTCGCGCGATCCTTCAGCTTCTTCTCTTCGTTTAGTCTCTCGCTGCGACTTCTCTAACCGCTGCGGGCTCTGCATCTTGGTCGTGGCCTCTTTTCTTGCCGCTGGTGTGGTGTCGCCGTGACCATGTGGTTTTCCCGTACGGTTTGTTCGATGCTTGGTCGCTGCGTCTTTTCTCTTTTCTTGTGCGGGTTAGTATCTCTTCTCGCACGGTCACTTCTTGGTTTGCTCTTCTCTTTGTGCCCGGTTTTCTCCGGCTTCTTTTGAAACCGTGCAGTTTGATTCTGTCTCTCTCTCTTTGTTGCTGGCTCTCTGCGACTTGTTTGTCGTCCTATTCAGTTTGGCTTCTCTTCGTGCGTTTTCTTTGCTTATTTTGTCAGCTTGTTTCTAACCGTGCGGTTAGTTATTTCTTCCTTCTGGTTTCTATTTTCTTTGGGATAGTTTCTCTTCACTCCTTTATAATTTGTGCTCTTGTGGCCACCTCTGATATAGAGCTTATTGACTCTGGTGCACATGTCACATGACCGACAACTCTCGTTTGTTCTCCTCTTTGCTTAAACAGAACATGATATCTCGTGTTGTTATTGTAGATGGGACTTACACTAGTAGAAAAATGACTTTTAGCCACAGTTTTTTTTTCACGGCAAAAAAACGTGGCTAATAAAAAGTATTAGGCACGACACTTGAACCGTGGAAAATACGTCAGTATTAGCCACGGATGACTGAACCGTGGCAAAAAAAACACTTTTTGCTACAGTTTGCCTATTCCGTGGCTAATAAGCTAGTATTAGCCACGGAAGCCTGTACCGTGACAAAAAGTCGTGGCATTTTTAGTCCCACACCGCCAATTTCAATAAAAATTTAGGGTTTATATAGCACATTCCGCAATGAATGTTTGAATTATCTGGGCTCGCGGGTGGCGGGCGGCGGCGTGCGGCGGCGCGGCGGCCGCCGGCGGGCGGCAGAATCTTTTTTGTTTGTTATAACCCCTTTAGCCACGGAAATTCAACCGTGGCAAATAAGGAGTTTTAGCCACGACAATGGGACCATGGCTAATAATCGCTGAAAAGAGACCCTTTAGCCACGATTCTAAACCGTGGCTAAAACTCGTGGCTAAAACTCTTTTTGTCACGGATTCAGCGTGGCAAATACTATTAGTCACACTCGCATTGCACACGCCCATTTGTCGTGGGTAAGCAATGGATAAAAAGTATTAGCCACAGTTTTTGACTTTTATCCACGGCAATCTGCCGTGTCTAAAAGCCTATTTTTTAGTAGTGTTATGCTCATGTACTTGGTGTTGACACTATGCATCTCTCTCTGTATTTGTTGCTTGAGGACACTCTATGTTCCTACTTTCCCGTGCATTTGCTCTCTGTTCATACTCTTTGCACTCAGTTAAATTGCACGGTTAATTTTACTGACACCACTTATTGTTTCTCTAATTCTGTCTCCAAAGCTGCGATTGCTACTAGGACTGTCAGTGACAGCCTCTTCTTTCTTGACCACGGCGTTGCTCTTTCTGCTTCTTCATCTCTTCAACAATGGTATCGTCGTCTTGGTCATCCTCCTTCTCGTCTCATTCATCAACTTTTCCCAGACCTTCCTTCAAAAGATTTTCCTTTGAATTGTGAAGCCTGTCAGTTTGGTAAACATCATCGCTCTTCTTTCCCATCTCGAACGCGACGTAGTTCTTCGCGTTCTTTTGAACTAGTTCATTCTGACATCTAAGGTCCTTCTCCTAGTGCCACTATTGGTAGAGGAAGCTTATACTTTATTATATTTATTGATGATTTTCTCCAGGTGTACTTGGTTGTATCTCTTGAGAGATCGTTCGGAGTTGTACTCCGTGTTTACTGCCTTTTATAATGAGATCTTCACACAATTTCATGTGCCTATTCAGATTCTTCGTACTGATAATACCAAGGAATATCTCAGCAAACAATTCTCTTATTTTCCTGACCGTCATGGTTTGATTCATCAAACTACTTGTCCATATACCTCTCAACAGAATGACATTGCTGAACACAAGAATTATCATCTCTTGGATGTTGCTCGCAGCCTTTGCATACAAATGAATGTTTCTCGGTCTTATTGGGGTCATGTTATTTTCCTCTCTTACTATCTTATCAATTGTATTCCCTCGTTCATTCTTCAGGGAAAGACTTCATTTTCTGTTTTATATCTTAAGGCTGAACAATTTTCTTTACCTCTGAAAATTTTTGGATGTACGACATTTGTTCACATACCTTCTCCTAGTCGTGACAAAATTTCTCCCCGTTCTGTTAAGTTTGTCTTCCTTGGTTATTGTCCTACTCAAAAGGGTTATCACTGTTATGATCCTCTTCTGCGCAAACATGACGTTTCAGTTAATGTTACATTCTTTGAAGATACATCATATTTTTTTCCTAATTCTTCTCTCTTTCCCTCAGATACTTCTTCTTCCCTGTCTATTATTGTTGAAATTTGTGAAGTGGAAGTGTGTGATGGGCAGGTCAGGCGGACTGTGCGGCCTGAGCGGCCTGGTGGACCGCGGGTTGCGGCATGGGTGTTGGCTGTCTTGTTGGCTTGGTTGTTGATGAGCGGCCTGTGCGGCCTGGTGTGCAGCTTGATCGGTCAATTGTGCGGTCTGGTTGGCCTATGGCCAAGGATGTCAGGCTTATGGCGAAACAGACTGAGCGGACTGCGGTTTGCGGGCTGTAGGCAGTGCTTTGTTCAGCGGCCTTGTGTGTTGCAAGCTTGTGTTAACCGGCAGATTGGGTGCCCTATCCGCGGGAGGCTTGCGGACTGGCGTGTCCGCAGTGTTCGCTGTGGCGGACTGGCCTTGGAGTTCGGCTGTAGCCCTTGCCGAGCTCTGGTTGTACAACAAGTGCTAACTGCTGTGGAGCACTGCGCGGACTGACGTCGGAGCCCGGCAGTTGGCCGTCTTGGGCAGCTGTGCGAGTATATTTTGCGGACTGCCTTACCTTGGTGGAACTGGAGATCTGCCTTACCTTGGTGGAATTGGCGATCTGTTTTGGGGTTGGCGGACTGGGCCTTGTCCGTCGAGCTCGCGCTAGGCCTTTGGTGATTTATTGGACTTGGTCACATTCTGTGACAAGTCCAGTGTGTCCGCAGTATCTGCCAAGTCCGCTGTTGACCGGACGGACTGCCTTTGGTCGTAGACTTGTGGCGGATGGAGGCTTTGGTCTTGTACTATGCGGACTGCTTCTTTCGTGTGCGTACTGTTACTGAAGGAGTTGTGGTTGTCCATGTGTTATGGTGTTTGCGGCTGTGCGGACTGTATCTTGTCCGCATAGTATAGGCGGTCTGGTGCAAGGCCGCCTAGTTGTGAACCTGTCTTGCTCCTAGCAGTTTTTCTTGGAATTCGGCTAAGTATTTGCGGACTCAACGAACGGATGTTTTGCTAGTGCGCGGGCTGGGATGGTGATTCTATTCACTAGGGTGGTGACCACACTTCTCACCTCGCCTATAAATAGAACCCCCCCCAACACGTCTACAGTAATGGAGTGAACAGTAAGTTGGGCTTGGGCAAGTGTTGCGGTCTGCGGTTTTCTGTCTCCGCGGGTTGAGTAGTGCTGACGGTTTACTGTGTGTAGGTCGCGCGGCTAGCTTCAAGGAGCCAGGAGTTGGGCATTGAAGTGTGTTGTCTTTGCGGTCTCAGCTGGTCTCTTCTGCGGCTTGTCAGTTTTCTGCTTCAGCTTGTTCAAGTTCCAATTACTTGGCCACCGGTCTCAGGCAGGTAGGCGGTCTGTTCCTCAATTCGTCAGCAGGCAGCGAATAACAGTGTATCCGCTTGACCTCGCGGTCTCAGTGGACTCCGTATGCTATTCGGCTTATAGCAGTTGCATCTCGGGCGGCTTCGGCGACCTTGGTGGACTAGGCGGGCTCGGCGGTCTCCAGTGCTGTCCGCCCGACTTGTTTTGTACCTTTCTGCTTGTAGCTTGTGTACTAGAGAAATCATGTCTCTCTACGTATAGCTCGCCTTGTAAAGAAGTGTGAATGAATATAACACCTGCTTGTGCTACCATTTGTGTTTGGTGTTAAGCTTGCTCTTAGGCTTCCGCATGATCAAGGTGTTAACTGGATAGTTCTGAGAATATTAATTTGGCTTTAGACTATCTTGCTGACCACCTTGAGAAATTTTAACATGGTATCAGAGCCAGGTTTAGTTGCTTGAGCAGTGTTCAACCAGTGTTGTTGCTCTGTGCCTTGAGCGGTGATCAACCTGTTGTTGTTGCTCTGTGCTTCTGGAAGTTATCTTAACCAACGGTTGTTGCAATGGAAGTGAGTTATGCAAGAGGTCTTGGTATTGAACTCTTAGCGCCGACTAACTTTAAGAAGTGGAGGTCGTGCATGAAGAGTTACCTTTTGGGCGAGGAGCTATGGGAGGTCGTCGGTGGAGACGACAGACAGGAAGTGACTGCTACATTTGGTACTGCTGAGCAGGTGAGACTCTAGAGAAAAACAAATGCCAAGGCGGAGTTTGTTCTCAAGAGGGCCGTGTCACCAGAAATGTTTGATCACATCATTGGATGTGAGTCTGCTGCTGATATTTGGACAACCATTGATGAGTTGTTCAATAGGAAGAATGTGACTAGACTTTAGTTTCTGGAGAATGAGTTGGCGATGACAACTCATGGAGACCTGACTATCTCAAACTTCTTTCTGAAGATGAAGAGCTTGTGTGCGGAGCTGCCAGCGCTTGATCCGGATGAGCCTATCTCTGAGGCTAAGATGAAAAGGCACATAATCTGCGGCTTGCGGAAGGAGTATGTTGTCTTTGTGACATTTGTTCAAGGCTGGGATACTCAGCCATCTCTGCTGGAGCTTGAGAACATTCTTGCTTCGCAGGAGAGTTTAGCAAGACAGATGGCTGGAGTCACAGTCACTGAGGAAGGCAGTGAGGCTCTCTTCTCAGGTAAGAAGAAGAAAGAATGGGAAGGGAAAAAGAAGAAGACCGCTACTGAAAATGAGCCTTCAACTTCTCATCAGTCAGAGAGGAGCGCTGCTCCTAAGAAGGATTGGAAGAAGAACCTGAAGTGCTACAAGTGTCATCAGCGGGGACACTTCAAGCGTGACTGCAAGGTCAAACTGCAGCCTGGGCATGCTGTATGTAAGGAGGAAGCTTGCTCTAAGAGTGAGGAAGCTGGATGGGGCGGAGCCTTCATGACGGGCACTTGTGTCTGTGTCTTGTCTGCTGTTGACTTTAACGATGATTGGATCATGGACTCCGGCTGTGGTCATCACCTCACCGGAGACAAGTCGAAGTTCTCTTCTCTACATGCCTACTCAGGTAATGAAGCTATTATAACTGCTGATAATACTGTTTATGCAGTAGAGAAGGAGGGGGTTGTGTCTTTGGGTAGTGATAAGAGGCCACTCACGTTAAGGAGTATGTATCACGTACCGGGCATGAAGAAGAACCTCTTCTTTGTGACCAATGCGGTCGATGCGGGTTATCACGTTCTGTTTGGGCCAATAGAAGTGAAGTTCCTTCACAACGTATCAGCGGTTAAGGCTGATGTTGCTCATGTTGGGAGGAGAGTGAAGAACTTGTTTGTTGTTGCAACTAACTCTTATGTTGATCGGATGAGAGAAAACGATAGCGCTGCTATTTGGCATGAAAGGCTGGGGCATGTAGGAATGGATAAGCTGAAGGTTATGACTAACAGAAGCCTTGTAAGAGGCTTGCCTAAGCTATCTTCATTTGGCGACGCTCACGTTTGCGCGAGATGTTAGTACGGCAAGGCTCATCGCCTTCCGTTTGATAAATCACAAACGAGAAGCAAGAGACCATTGGAGTGAATCCATGGAGACTTGATGAGACCAACTATCACTGCAAGCCTTGGTGGGAGCAGATACATGCTCGTTCTGATTGATGACTACTCAAGATACGCTTGGGTATATTTCTTGAAGGAGAAGTCTGAATCCTTCCAGTTGTTTGTGGAGTTCAAGGAGTTGGTGGAGGGCCGGCTTGGCCTGCGGATCAAGAAGCTTAGAACAGATAACAGTGGTGAGTTTGTCTCCTTTGAGTTTCCTAACTTCTGTAGGAAGCATGGGATCCATAGAAAGCTTACTTGTGCTCACACTCCACAACAAAATGGAGTAGCGGAGCGGAAGATCTGTCATCTAACGGAGATTGCAAATGCTGGCTTCATGCAAAAGATATTCCAAGGTCCTTCTGGGCGGAGGGGATGTCTTGTGCTTCTTACGTCATCAATCAGATGTCGCTTAGCCAAATCAACATGAAGACTCCTTTTGAGCTATTGCTGAAGGAGAAGCCTAGTGTGGAACACCTTCGGGTGTTCGGATCAACTTGCTATGTGCATGTCCCGGATGCTTGAAGGACCAAGCTGGATGCGAAGGCAAGGAAGCTTGTATTTGTTGGCTACGATGAGCGGAGAAGGGATGGAAATGCATGGATCATGCGACGAAGAAGTTTGTTGTGTCAAGAGATATTGTCTTTGACGAACTGACGTCGTATGGAGGTGGCTCGGTTGAGCTAACCGGAAGCAAGGTTGATGAAGAGCAGAAGGTGGCTGCTGAAGGCCTGAAAGAGGAGCTTGTTGTTTCACCAGCAGCTCCTATTACTTCAAGTTCTGGTACTGAGACTTCTGGCTCAGGAAGTAGGGGGAGCATTGCTCAAAGCTTGCCTCAAGGTGGTATTGAGCCTGAAGAAGCAACAGAGGTAATGAGAAAGGAACAACCTCGTCAGAGATCGAAGAGGGTTGTGAAGCCACCTGCTCGGTACTGTGATGAGAATGCAGTGAGCTTTGTATCCTGCTTCTTTGCAGGTCCTCTGGATGAGCGAGAGCCTGTAAACTTCAATGAGGTCACTGGAGTCATGGAGTGGGATGATGTCATGAAGAAAGAGAATGAAGTTCTCAAGCAGAATGAAACCTGGGATCTTGTGCCCAAGGTTGATGACATTACTCCAGTGACTTGCAAGTGGGTGTATAAGTTGAAGAAGAAGGCTGATGGGAGCATTGATAGGTACAAAGCTCGCCTGGTCGCTCGAGGATTCTCACAGAAGTATGGAGAAGACTATGAGGAGACATTTAGTCCGGTTGCAAAGATGACTTCGGTGAGAGTGGTGATCGCCTTGGCTGCTTGCAAGGGATGGAAAATGTGGCAACTTGATGTTAAGAACACTTTTCTTTACGGAGAAATTGACAAGGACATCTTCATGGATCAGCCACTTAGATTTCTTTCTGAAGACCATCCGGACTATGTCTGCAAGCTCAGGAAGGCTCTCTACGGGTTGAAGCAAGCTCCTAGGCTTGGTATGGGAAGATAGCAGAGTATTTGCAATTCTGCGGTTATCTTGCTTCCAACTCGGATTCTAGCTTGTTCGTTAAGAAGAAGGGGGAGATTTAAGTCTTAGTCCTGCTGTATGTGGATGACATGATTATCACAGGGAATTCAGAGGATAAGTAGCTAGGCTCGGGGCTGAGCTAGTTGTACGCTTCGAGATGAAAGACTTGGGAGCGCTCCATCACTTTCTCGGTCTTGAAGTGGAGAGGAAGGAGTGCGGGATTCTCATTTGCCAGAAGGGATATGCAGATCGCATTGTAAGTCGATTTGGCATGGGCGAAGGGAAGAGTTGCTCTACTCCACTAAAACATGGGCTGAAGCTTCGACGAGATGAAGGAAGGATTCTTCCTGATCACTTGGTGTTTAGGGCTCTTGTAAGGAGCTTGATCTACCTGACGATTACAAGGCCAGACATTGCTTATGCTGTTGGCCGAGTAAGTCGGTTTATGGCTGAACCAAGGAAGACTCATCTGGTAGCGGCGAAGAACATCCTGAAGTATGTCAAGACAACTTCTGATATAGGAATCCTCTATAGTAGAGATGCGGACTTTGCTTTGCTTGGATACACGGATGCTGACTATGGTGGTGACTCGGATGATCGGATATCAACTTCGGGTTATGTGTTCACTTATGGATCAGCGTGCATTTCATGGTGTAGCAAGAAGCAGGATTCTGTGTCGGTGTCTACTACAGAAGTTGAGTATGAGACTTCGGCCTTGGCTGCTCGGGAAGCTATCTGGTTGTGGAGGCTTGTATAGGATGTTCATGAAGAAGTGCAAGAGCTTACTTTACTCCGGGGTGACAATGAGAGTACTCTCAAACGGGTAAACAATCCAGTGTGTCACGCAAGGACCAAGCATATTGAGATCGAGCACCACTTCATAAGGGAGAAGGTGTTGGAGGGATCTCTTCTGGTCGGGCATGTTCGGAGTGAAGATAATCTTGCTGACATCTTCATGAAGCCGCTGTCGAAGGGGCCTCTTCAGCGGTTACATAGCCTATTGGGCTTGATCACCACTTCTCACTTCAAGGTGGAGTGTTGAAATTTGTGAAGTGGAAGTGGCTAATGGGTAGGCCAGGCGGATTGTGCGGCCTGAGTCCGTGTCCTGGGCGGACTGCGGGTTGCGACCTGGGTGTTGGCTGTCTTGTTGGCTTCGTTGTTGAGGAGCGGCTTGTGAGGCCTGGTATGTGGCTTGATCGGTCTGTTGTGCGGCCTGGTTGACCTATGGCCAAGGATGTCGGGGTTATGGCGAAACAGACTGAGCGGACTGCAGTTTGCGGGATGTAGGCAGTGCTTTGTTCAGCTGCCTTGTGTGTTGCAAGCTTATGTTAACCGGCGGATTGGGTGCCCTATCTACGGAGGCTTGCGGACTGGCATGTCCGTGGTGTTCGCTGTGGCGGACTGGCCTTGGAGTTTGGCTGTGGCCCTTGCCGAGCTCTGGTGGTACAGCAGGTGCTAACTGCTGTGGAGGACTGCGCGGACTGACGTCGGAGTCCGGCAGTTGGCCATCTTGGGCAGCTGTGCGAGTATATTTTGTGGACTGCCTTACCTTGGTGGAACTGGTGATCTGCCTTACCTTGGTGGAATTGGCGATCTATTTTGGGGTTGCCGGACTGGGCCTTGTCCGTCGAGCTCGCGCTAGACCTTTGGTAATTCACTGGACTTGGTCACATTCTGTAACAAGTTCAGTGTGTCCGCAGTATCAACGAAGTTCGTTGTTGATCGGGCGGACTGCCTTTGGTCGTGGACTTGTGGCGGATGGAGGCTTTGGTCTTGTACTATGCGGACTGCCTCTTTCGTGTGCGGACTGTTGCTGAAGGAGTTGTGGCTGTCCACGTGTAACGCCCCAAAATTTGTAGAGGAACGACCAGCGTTTCTGGCCTAATTTTTTGGGAAATTTTGGTTTCTGGAAGGGGGCACACAGATTGGGACATGGGTGTGTCCCAGGGCGTGTCGAGCCCGTGTCGACTATCGGCCCGGGGAGTCGACGATCTTCGCTCGACGAAGTGTCGAGACAAAGCACACGGCCTAGGACATGGGCGTGTCCAAGGCCGTGTCAGTCAGTCGACAAGCTTCACTCGACGAAGTGTCGAGACATCGCTCGACGAAGTGTCGAGATAAGGCACACGGCCTAGGACACGGGCGTGTCCAAGGCCGTGTCAGTCAGTCGACGAGCTTCGCTCGACGAAGTGTCGAGACATCGCTCGACGAGGTGTCGAGATAAGGCACACGGCCAAGGACACGGGCGTGTCCAAGGCAGTGTCAGGTGTCGAGGCGTGAACACGTCCTGGAGCCTAGGTGTGTTGAGGTAGACACGGGCAAGGACACGGGCGTGTCCAGCACCCGTGTAGTTCTCGGGTTGTTTTCGGGGCTGTGTCGATGGAGGCACACGGCCGACCACACGACCGTGTCAGTTGGGACACGGGCGTGTCAGACAGAACACGGGCGTGTCGAATGCCCGTGTGTTGTTCCAGGCGCGTCGGTTTTGACGGCGAATGGGGAACACGGCCCTGGACACGGGCGTGTGCCAGGCCGTGTTCGGCCCAGTTTTAGCATTTCATGCCCGAATCGTAGCCCTCTGTTTCCTTATTTTGGGATCCAAGGCTGGGGGTTGTTCCTGATGAGTTATACTCGGGATTGGACCCTTAGAAACCCTCATTTCTTTTGAGTGGTTCTCTTTCTAAGATATAGAGAGAAGTGAGAGCAAGGAAGAAGGTGTAGTGGAGATCTGGCTGTTGGAGAGGCTTCGGTGCTCCAAATCGCGAGCCGAGTCCAGATCCTTGGAGGCTAGATTATTGCAAAAGTTTTCATCCGGCTATTTTACCATGGCTAGGAAGAGGAGTCGGAAGGTAATGACACTTCTCCTCTCGGTTTTAGGATGCATGTCTTAGCATCTTTTCTTTTCTAGTTTTTGGGCACCAAGGTTCAAGAGGAACCTCCGGGTCGATTGAGTCCGTCCCCGACATGTTTTGCATTAGAAATCTGCTCCGTTAGTGGATTAGGCATGGTGGGTGAAGCCGTAGTCGCGACCGTTAGTCCGACTCGATGATGTTACATACGAGCTTTAAGGATTCGTAGAGATCCGTTACAGCAAAATGTCGTTTGTGATGTGGTGATGTTTTCCCCTTTTTCTCGAGTGAGTACGTGTAGTCGGAACCGGACAAGGTTAGCTCTTCAATGGCGGTAGATGGTTTCCTTGGTGGACAAGGTTAGCTCCGCATGAGTGGAAGATGGTTTCCTTGGTGCGCGGAAACACTGCAGTACAAATGAGGGACTATGGTGGAATTGTCTTGGTTTGTGATGTGCCAAGGCATGGCTGTGTCTCCGTGGTCGGCTGGCTATCCCGTGACGTTCACGTCATGTGTGGAGAGTGTCCCGGCGAGACTAGTCCCCTTCTGTGAGACTGACGAGAATGCCAAGCATGGGGGCAAGCCAGGGCAATGAGGCCATGAGCGGGTGGGGTCCAGCAAGGCTTCTTAGAATCGATCAGTTTGTGTTTGTTGGAATCCTGACATGAGACGTCAGAGCTTGCAGGCAAGCCCAGGGCTAAGACCTTGAGCGGGTGGGGCCTTAGCAAGAGTTCCATGTGGCGGCCTGTGCGCCGTTGGGGGAGATTGTGTTACCCCCTTTGTTTGTAGCTTCATGCCAATGGGGAAATGGTGAGTACCCAATTGATGTGATGTTGTGTTAGATGCATACGCTATAGGGTGCCTTGGGTGAAACCCGGGTGTTGCATTCATGTTGCATAGTAGGCACTAACATTATATGCTCAACAGTAGAGAACATGTATGATGTTTGAGACATCCAAGCCTGTTTCTTTAGTTACTTTTCTTGCCTATGATTATTGCATACGAAGTGCTAACTTGCAGGTTGGAGGAGTACCCCGGGGTCCGTTAGGGGCGGCCGGGAGGAGATGTGTTGGTTACACAGTTTGAGGTCAGCCTTTGCTGACCCACATTACTAATAATTTTTACAAGGCAAGGATCGCAAGCAGGAACTAGCTTGCCGGTCAGAAAGGTCTAAGCCTCATGAAGTGTTCCCCTCTTTTGTAGCTCTAATTTTATGATATTGTATGTTTGAGACTCTTGTTGTCCGGCTTGCACGCCGAGGTAGACTAGGAGTGCTTATACACTTTCATGACTGTTGTATTATTTTGAGTTTGGACTCTCTCTCGTGTTGTAAGGGCCATAAGGCCATCTTTTTATTACTCTTATAGTGATGGATAACTTCTAGTCTTGCTGGTTTTTCCGCTGTGTTGTGCAAAGAGTTTTGAGTGTGGGTAGTTATATCATCTTATAATACTAAAGCTGTGGCGTCCGTATGTTGTGGGGCCCCGGCCGGACCCATATTATACGGTCATTACAGGGGAGGTGTTACAATTTGGTATCAGAGGGAGGCTAGATTCAAGGTCAATGCGTAGAGAAGTTATCCACATAAGAGTAACGCTGGACCATGAGTGTCCTATTGTTTAAGACTTGAGATTAGAGACTGATCCCTTGTTTCTTGTTTTCTTGAAGAGTGCAAGCAACGAGGCGGGTACGTCGCGAGCAAGAGAAGAACTCTCGGCGAGCAGTGCCACTGCTCCAGGTCTTTTGGGCACGGGTGTAAACCCGGCCGACTTCTGCCGCATGCTTGCAGAAGCGATGGTGACAGCCCAAGCTGCAGCGGCAGCTCAGGTAGCAACCCCTGCTACACCGGACACGGCGACGGCCGTGCCAGGCGGAGAAGCCAGGCGAGTGGAGCCTTTGGCGGAAATGGTGGTTGTCGGAAATGGAGATCAGCACATGAAGTATTTCCTGAGCTTCCATCCCCCGTCTTTCAAGGGAGTTGGTACGCCAACGGATGCGGATGATTGGTGAGTTCGAATTCAAGAGCTTTTGAGGGCGGCAGAGACGTCAGAAGAAAAGAAATCTGAGTATGTGGCGTTCATGTTGGAAGGAGACGCCAAGTTGTGGTGGGTGAGCTACAGCGGCCGCTAGTTCCCTGGACGCACCCCGTCAGTGGAGGAGTTTGGGGATGCTTTTCTAAAGAGGTACATTCCCGTTTCTACACGGTTGACACTTCAGAGGCAGTTTCTGCACTTAATGTAGCGGGACAGGACGGTGGACGAGTACGTGCAGGAGTTCACCCGTTTGGGTCGTTACGCGGGAACGACGATGGCAGATGATGTAGAGAGGGATAACCTCTTCTACCAGGGGCTAAGGGAGAATCTGAGGCAACCCCTCATTTCCATGAAGAGAGCTAGTTTCAATGAACTTGTTGAGGCTGCCAGGATTTTGGAAAGTGATCTAGAGCGAACCAAACGTCGTAAGGGTTTCACTCCCAAGCAAGGGGAAGGGAAGCCTCCCCAATTCCAAGGAAAGTCTGAAGGGAGTAGATGGAGGAAAAAGCCTCACACTTCCAGATCCGGTGAGAAGAGCAAGTGGACGCCTGGAGGTTCTCACTCTAGGGGACCGCCGACGTGCTACAACTGCGGTAAGGTGGGGCACATAGCTCGTGTTTGTCCTCAAGGAGGAGCGGAGCAAGAGGCAAGGCAGGAGAAGAATGTGCGCTCCGGCCCCAGTGCCGCGGAGAAAGGGAAGATGGCGGAGTCAAGCGCTTCTCGGTTCCAACCCGTGCAACCAAGAGCCTACAACCTTGGACAGTAAGAAGCGATCCGCCAAACCGATGTGGTGACAGGTATGAGGAGATTTAAGCTTAAATGTTGTGCTTCATACCTTTAGACTTTTATGTGTGATGTCTATGTTGTAGGTTTCGTTTTAGTGTCCGGATACCCCGCTAGGGTATTGTTTGATACAGGAGCATCGCACTCCTTTCTTGCGGAGAGCTTCATCTGGAGATTAGGAGTTGAGTCTTTCGCGGCGGATGCGGAGCTGAAAGTGCGCATGCCCAATGGGTCATCCATGACCACCGAGGCCAAAGGGCGCATCTGCTGGGAGCTGGACGGAGTTGACTTCGTTTTGGTAGCAACGATTTTACCATTGATTTAGTTCGATGTAATTCTGGGCATGGACTGTTTTGCAGAGAAGCGCGCCAGTATTGACTGCCTATCTAAGGTAGTGACCCTAAGGAGCAAAGGGCAGGCGGAAGTCAAATTTGAGGGCCTTAGTGGAGTAGCCTATTCCCTGATTTCGACCATGCAATTGATGCGGGAGGTTAACCAGGGTGGAGTAGCGCTTGTAGCATTATTGGAGGTTCGTCTCTCCCATCTATCTATGGAGGAAGTGCCCGTAGTGGCAGAGTTCAGGATGTGTTTCCGGATGAACTTCCTGGAGCGCCTCCTCGGTGAGAGATCGACTTTCTCGATCGAGTAGTGCCGGAGGCTAGACCGGTGTCACGTCCTC